>JAPDSC010084271.1:278222-303600 GCA_026290005.1 Latrodectus geometricus | reverse complement strand
ATATTTAATAGGGATTATGATTTTGAAAAATACAGTTAATTAATGACTTTTTTCAAAAATCCTGCATATTAAACAATGAATTTACTTACTTATCATATACAATTAAAAGAAAATGCTAAGAACTTTATTAAATATATTTTTAAATCCTTAAAGCCTTCTTTTCAATATTCTCTCTCCTTTTTTTTTTTTTTTCCTTTTTTTTTTTCCTTCAAAGATAGAATTTATGTACTTGCAGAATCATTAACTTCAAATTAAATTCATCAAACTATAACTACTTGAGACATTATTAGTCTGGAAGATGTTAGGTATTCTATAAAATAAATACCTAACATCTTCTAAGGTATTCTATAAAATAATAAATTTTTATATTCAATTTAAAATATTAACATAGATTATAAACTTTAGAACTTTAGGCATGTTTGATGACATATGTACATATCTCTAAAAGTTATTTAAATATAATTATTACTAAAATATGTTAATAAAAAATGATTGCATATTCAAACTATCAATCTAGATTGCACTTTATTCATATTAAACATGCAAAAGTTATTAATCACAACAATTTATTACATGCATTTTCGTTTCTTTCAGGAAATAGTAAATAAATTGAAATAAGTGAATTCAATGGAAGATGATATAATAAGCAATTTGAGTTTCATTTAATCTACAAATTACAGAAATTATAAATAAAAAATTTTCAAACAAAGAGTGTTCAAAAAAGAACATTTTACAAAATAAAAAAAAGCAACAGGATATGTTCTTTAAGGATATAAAATATCTTTAAACAATAAATTAACTAGCTATTTTCCTAATGTTCCAGGAATAGAATTATGCCTAGAAAAAATAAGGTTATTAATAAAAAGATACATGAAGCGTGATTATTACTTACTACAAAAAATTACTATATTTTCAAAAACAAAAAGAGGATGAAAAATTATATGGCTATGACCAATTATTTATTTCACATTAATTTTCTAAAAACAACGTGAATCCATAATTATTGGATTGTTTCATAAATGTAAACAATTTTTAGTTTATAAAAATAGGTCTTCCAGTAAGTTCCTTAAATTTCTCTTTACAAAAAGAAAAATGATAGTATCAATTTATAATTAATTAAATAAATTATAAAGCATTTTATTATTAAATAAATTTCAGCGGTAATACTATAAAATTTTTCAAAATTTATAACATATAATCATTTGATTATAAATTATATATGCATTTGTCTTATATGAAGAAAAATAAATTTTTATCACAGCAAAAATTAAATTAAAATAATATTACTCGGGCAAATAATTCTTGTTGCTGTCTCAATAATTCTTCTTCTGGAATGCCTAAATTCTCCAAACGTGTGCTCTGACGGCGACGTTTTGCTGCCATTGCTTTACAATCTTTCAAAACAGCTTCAGCTTCTTCTCTATATGAATTGAATCCAAGAGCATCTAACGCTGTTTTAAGAATGGCTTATTTAACTAATTATAATAAATATAAACCTTTTCTAAAAGTAAAAATAAAATAAAGCAATATTTTAAATTTAAATTATATTTACATGATGTTCTGTGCTACATAGAAAACATCATGCATAGAATATTATGATATTCATTTCTTTTATAAAATGATTTACCACATTATCAACTATAACATTCTCAAATGCTGATTGTTAAATATAAATAGTAATCAAAAAATGGATGGTTAAAAGTGTGCAAGTAACTAAATGAAATTAGGTGACAGTATATCTTGTATCACTTGTATCTTAACAAAACATTATACAATCATATTTTGTAATAACAACTTCTGCTATATAAAGTAAACATAAAATTATTTATCAATTGTGAATATGGTCACATCAAACAGGAATAAAAATCTCTGTGATCTTTCAAGCTGTTTACCATGCCATCAATGATGTACATGATCAAGAATGTATCTAAATAATGTAAAGCAATTCTAATAAGATTTGGAAAGAGGTGTGGAAGACAAGAAATGTCTTCAGAAATATTTCATGCAGGTCTAATAGGATTCAGATTGAAATATACTGACTTTGTCATTCATTTATAGTTTCCTTTTCAAGATATGTCTATTTAAGGCAAATGATGTCAAGATAAACATATGTTCACAAAATGCAGGTATCACCAAATAAACACTATACAAATAGTAGTATATCTGATACATCACCTCCGTACCTCAGAATAATGAGAAATCAGGGAAGTGGTATATACAGATCTATGTGGTTCCATAGGCATGGAAAGACATTCCATCTCATTCAACAATGTTCCTTGCAAATATAATAAACTGAACAAGTGACATAGAATATTTGCTTTTTTCCTGTGAAAACATATTGAAACGAAGGTTCAGGGAAATTTATTAGAGAATAGAACAGGTCTCCATTGATTTTTAATAAAGTTTATATGTCTTTGTACCCAACTCAAATGGCTGTTCCAGTGGCACAATGCCCTAGGCTAATAACCTAACTATTGATTGCTTCCATGTTGCTTTTTGTATATTGTTGTGATTGGTGCTATCAAGCTTGAATTTAAGATCAGATAATATTGTATTTTAATCATAATAAAAAATTATTAATATTTTATCATAATAAAAAATTTTCTGATATCATTCACACTAAATTTCTTTTTAAAATTTTTTCGAACTTATTATCTTATTATAATTTTGTAGAGAATACAAAATATTTCATTTTCAAACAGAAGAAAAAGGATTACAATTTTGTAAATACTATTTGTGTGCTCTAATGCAATGTAAAACAAAAATGTCTTCCTTTCAAAAATAATATAAAATAACAGTTTGTGAAATAATATACAAAATTGTAATAATCTGACTTTGTTAATTAGAATATTTTGAATGAATCAATTAATAATCAAAAAGTGAGTAAATAATCAGTATACAAAATATCAATTAGTTTGTCAGCTTTTAGTTTAGGGTGTCCAGTTTCATTTTTATTTAGTTTCGTTTGAAGCAATTGCTTCACAATATAAAATGTTAATGTGCATTTTATACTATTTTAATGTTTTAAGTACAATGTTTATATTTGTATTTTATATCATTGTAATATTTCTCAGGTTTTACACTACATTCGTAATGGTGAAAAACTCATGTTTTTCGCTACTTTTATGAATATTTATCACAGATGAAAAAAAGAGTAAGAACACCACAAAAGTGCAATTTAGCTGTTTCAGTCATTGATCTAAAATTTTTTTTCAATTGTTCTGAATTGTCTTTTGCATTATAAAAATATTCCTTAAAAATAATTTTGTCTGAATAAAATGTAGAATGTGTTATGAATATATATATATAAAAATCTTTTACCTCCAAGAACATGTTCAGCAGAGATTGTTTTCTTTTGCAATTTATTGCATATATCATTAGCTTCTGTTGATATATGATGAATAAATTCAGTGCAACAGTTCAGTATAAGTTCTCTAGCGTCGTTAGCAACGCGTATATGTGGAAGTAATTCTTTGATCATTTTGTTCATAGCAGCTCTTGGAATCGTAAGATCTTCATCTGTTTCCGCCATATTTTCTTAAGAATGTGTGATTTCTGCTTAACCGACAAAAAAGTAAAACAGAAAGAAAACTTACAGATACCTCATCAGAGTCTAAAAACTTAATGCAACTCGAGAATCAATGTAAACAAATAAAATATGTAAATAAATATAAATAAAATAAATACATTTAACTTCAGTTCAGTTCATAATCTTATTTTTCAATAAAATTTGCATTAAAATAAAACACAAAAGTTAGTATCAAGTATAGCACTGGAAATGTTTCATAAATTCTCATTTTAAATATTTTATTTTGAAAATTTCATTAAGCAGTGGAGTACTGTCCACTAAAATTTTTAAATATTTGTTAACAATTTTTTTAGTTCATCTTCAGCATGAAATTATTATTGAAAGCTTGTTTGTAAGCAATAGATTGTTGGCGTCTGCTTTTAGCTTCTTATCTTAACCATACAATCTTTGAACATTCCTTATGGTAATCAAACTAAAATGTTATCTTATTATCATACTATTTCTTATGTTTTGTAATTATTAGATCTATATTATTAATTAATTTTATTACCTGTTTTTAAAATTTAATCTTTATTACCTCAGTAAAAAAGCCAATATTTTGTATTTGCTTCTATAAATTTCAAATTTGATCCATTATTTAATCCAATGGCTTTACTTTTATACTTGTTACTATTCCCATGAAAAATTAGCTATCCATTCTATATTCTTTGACTATTTTTATAAGTATTAATTAAATCTTTATCAAATTAATTTGTACCAAAATAAATTTTGCATCAAAGATTAAATGCATTTCTGATGTCAGTATTTTCTCATATAATTGTAAGCCAAATATTAGTGATTAATTATCTATTAAATTAATTTTCTTTATATTATGTTAATCATATTTAAAAAATAATTTCATTCATTTTCATATAATTTTTGGCTTTGATTTTGTTATTATTTCTTTAATATAAATTTTGATTTATTATTGTGAATGTATTAAAATAAGAACGATAATTTTTGGCGCTTAATTTTGATATTTATGTAAATTTTTCAAATTTGTGGAACAGTAAAGAATCTGCCATTTTGAAATAAATTCTTGGCTTTATAAAATTCTTTGACATAAAAATTGTAATAACTTTTTTTTTTGTCAATATTTCCTCTTAAATTTTTTCTATTGCTCACCATATATATATTACCCAATAACTCTTGTTTTGTTTCAAACAGTATTAAAATTGATTCACAGAACAACTGAGTATTGGTTAATGAGGTATCAAAATTTTTTTAGAATAAGAAATACCTAATAAGATTTTTATTGATAAATTTGAGTGATTGTATCTTCTGTAAAATAAAAAAATTATCATTATATTAAAATCTATATTTTATTAAATTTATACTCAAATATAGAGTTAATTATAATTTGAGGAATATTTTATAATTTATAATTATTTCTACTATATTTACTTAAATATTGAAATTGATTATAAATGACAAATTCTATCTAAATTCATATAATATATAGATAAATACTTATTGCGATTTGGATTTTTTCTAATTATTATCCGTCTATTTTCTGTGTGATAGGAAATGGTCATTTTCGTGTGTACAAGTAGTTTATTTTTTGATTGATAAGTTTACAGAATATAATTTTTTAAGACTCTTTATTTAATGAATTTTAATGTTTAATTTATATTAATATATAATTTCTAATTTTGAAAATTTCCATGCTGTAGAAAGTTTATTTCTTAAAATTAGGTAATTGAAATCCAATACATTTTGAAACAATTTCTTTGCAATGAATATGCTACACAACTTAAATTTTTTCTATACATATATCTAATGTATGAAAATCTTATATGAGTAAAATTTTGGATACTTCTTTTGATATTAACTTGAAGACCAGATTTAATTTATCTGAAGCAGCTAAATAGTTTTTTTTTTTTTTTTTTTTTTGAGATTAATTTGTAATAAAATTATTTCATTCATTTTTCAAAGAATAGGTTTAAAAAAAAAAAAAAAAAAAAACTATAGTTTTTAATAAAATATTGGAAAATTTTATCTCCTAATTTTTTAAAAATTATTAATTCAAATGCTATTGTAATAATCAAGTACTCATTAACTCATATTTAGTTTGTAATGTAAGTCTAATATTGTTTTCAGTTTTTTTGGGAGTCTATGACAAATGCTATATTTGATATTGTATATTTACAACTAGATAAAAAGAAATTGATAAATGCATTTATTCCTGAAAATTTGCATGGATAAATTGATTTTTTAAGTTAATTAAAATTATTTTTTAGTGATTTATTTAAAATGATTGATAAGTGTTCACCAACGTATTTGATTAATTGTTATCTTTAGTAATTTGTAAATTATTATATAAAACTCAATTGTTAATTTATCAATTCAGAAAATTCAAATGGAAGTAAATATGTAGAGTTATATAAATTTTGAAAATTTTTTTTAGATATTGCTAAAATAATTTTTTTTATCGTGTGAATTTATTTATTTATTCATGAATTAGTTTGAAGTAAATTTTGCAATGCTTTATTTTTGAATTTAAAAAGAATAAAAACATAAAGATCTTATGCATGTATTAATATATATTTATTACAATATATTCTCTTTCATTCTTGCAGTGAAAACTTTTTTAATTGAAATGTATTAATATAATATGTGAAATATATTCTTTCAGTGTTTTTATTATTTTATATAAGTTAATTTATAAATATTTGTATTACAGATTCTTTTACAATGGAAGAAATCATCAACATGCTTCTGCCTGAGGAAAATCATTCAATATCAACTTTAGTTTTCATGGACTTAGAAGCCACTGGACTTCCATCTTTTATTGGTAAAAAAAGTGTTCATATCACAGAAATATCATTAGTTGCTATTGACAGAGATGACTTTGAACGGGATGAAACATTTCGAGTATTGAATAAATTAAATCTTTGTATTCGTCCTAGAGCTGCTATTTCTCATGGTGCCATGTCCATTACTGGTATGTTGATAAGAAGCTTTTTATTTTAATAAATACTTTTTCTAAATAATTGCAATTATATGCTGCAAATGTTATTAAGTTAATAATTTAACAAATCTAGTTTAGTGCACTAACTCTATAATATTTATAGTAACTTAAATTTTTGTGAAGACCCCAAGATTAATTATATTTTTTAAACAAAACAACTCGTTCATTTTTACCTAAAATTTTGCTCTGATGATTTTATATTATATTTAGATAAAAATAATTAAAATATATTTCTGATTAAATACTATTATATATAGTGGAAATTAACATACTGCAAAAATAATTGTTTTCAAAAATATTTCTGTAATAAGTCTCTATGATAAAGTATATATTTATTGATTAATTTTTCTGGAATAATAAAAATTTGAAAACAAGAAAAATTTAAAAAGTGCATACAGATTTTACATATAATTTAAAAATAAAATTATTTTACTGTCATTAATAAAAATTAAAAAAACTGTGCTTGAATATTTTGAACAAGTACATTATTTTAATATTATTCTGCTTTTAATATTTAGCTCTCTTAAAATTACTGAGAGCTAGTGGAAATAAACCATTTTCCAGGATCTTAATAAAGTTTATTTACAAAATTTTAAAGAGCCATTTAAAAAAAAATTGTAAATCATTGGAATATTTGGTATTTTTTCTTCTATAATCACATTTCCATTGTGAAATAGTTAGAACATATCTATTATATTATTACCAAATAAATTTTGACAAAAAAAATTTTCATAAAATTTCAATTCTTTTTTTTTTTTTTTTTGAAATTTTATTTTTTAATGTTTACTTTTAATTTTTAAAAGTAGTTATTTTTCAGCATTTATTTTATCTAATCTTTACATTTGGATTCAGAGTATTAAATATTGATATTATTAATAAATTTTAATATTATTATATTACTCTTTTGTATTGTTATAATATTAGAATTGAAATTGTCAAAATAAACAAAAAAAGGTGAGTAAACAGATGTTTTGATGTTTTAACTGAAGTCTGTTAAAGCTAATTTTTCTTTATTATTTCCTTCATATTATGTAAAATGTAAATCAGAAGCTCATCCACTGTTAGAACATTAATAAGTTTTTTTTTAAATTGCTGAAAATGTACTAGGTTTGATTGGTTATTTAAATGTTTGTGGATAATCAAGAAAAACTATCAAATCTAAAAATTATTACTATTTAAAAGGGTTCATTATCATATTTATCACAGAAGTCATTACAGACTAAGTTATTTTTTGTTAATTACATAATAAATTTGCTTAAATAAATTTAATGTTAAATTTGTTAATAATAAATTTGTTTTTGAACTTAATTTATACAAAATTCCCTGTTTTGATAATAAGTATTTTCAAGTTTCACAAAAGGTGCTCACCCATTCACCTTTCAAGTTTTTGCAAGACTTAAAACTATGTAAAATTTATGAATATCCTTAGGGAGATATTTGGATAATACCACTGTGAAAAAAATATATGTATTAGTCTGGTTTAATAAATATATAAAATATAAATTTATATTGCTCACATTTAATGTTATGAGCATTTTAAATCTTTATATAGCAAGTATACCTGATTATTTTGCATTATAGTTTTTATTTTTTTTCACAACTATGTTAAACAGATTTTATTAATCAATTTTTATGACATAAGTTTTCAAGATGATTCTCACATGTTTATCACGATGACTTATTTTTTTCAGCAGTAGTTTTATATTTAAAAACTAAGGGAAGAAATTTGTAAAATGGCGGTATTATCAAAGGTGTTAATTATGTTTATCAGCTTAAATATAATTCAATGTATTTTCTGATCTCATTTTTGAATACACATGCTGAAACTATATAGCAACAAAATCAACACTTATATTGTAGTTAAATGTTTTAGTTTTTCAAAGTATTGTAAACAGTTATTGAATATAATTTTTAGAATTTGGTTATTATTTGTATTTAATTTAGGCTTTAGTTGCAATGAAATAAATAAAAATTCTATGAGAATTCTCATTTTTATGCTTTGCAATTATTTCTTTTCTGTCTAAAATGTAATCCTGTTATTTAAATATGAAATACAATAATATTCAATTATTTAAAAAAATCAGGAACAATTTTCATTTGATCGGAATGTAATTTGATTCTATTCAGTCCTGGTTATTGCATTCAGTATAATTTAAAAATCAATTTTACTCATATAATGATGAAAATGTCATTGTTACTGAAAAAATGTCTTGTATTTAAAGATATTGCAATTTGAATTTGTGTTTATTAATTTTACATTATGATTTAATTTTTATAATTTACATTTATAATAAAAGTAACAAATCAATTCTTCCTTTAGTTTGATTTGAATATATTCTAATAAAAACTGTTAGGTATTTAAAATAATATGACTATTATTTGTGAATTTCAAAATGTATTAGAGAGGCATTGTTTATTTATGCAAAACTGTATCATGAATTTATTTTATAAAAAAAGATTAAGTTTAGAAAAGGAAAGGATTCTCTTTTTTCTTTGAATATATATTAAACAGAAATTTTTATCATATATATATATATATATATATATATATATATATATATATATATATATGCAAATTTTTATTGAGAAATTATCTGCTTATTTAGGCATAATTTTTTTAAAATTTTTTTCTTAAATTGATTTATTTTTAAAAAATGAGTAAAAGTGTATATTGTGGAAAATTTGCATATTAACCATATCAAAAACATTAGTGTTTTTGGTATCTAAAATGAAATATAAAAGATATAGAAGCTAAAAAGAAGAATTTGTATTCAGTCATTTAACAATTTCATTGTATTCATTTTATATATCATTATACAGCTTTACTTTGTTAAATTTAAAAATCGATTATGTAAAAGGAACAAATTTGCTTTCAGATAATGTTATTTCAATCATACTTCAGTTTCAACTTATAAGATTTTATTAATCACAATATTTTTGTTACATATTATTGTCTTGTAAAATATATGTATTTATTTGTTTGAAATGTCATTTAAAGGTATTCACTGATCTTAATTCAATATACAAGGAATAAAATTTGTAAATTAAAAACAACAAATATTTAGAAATTTATGTAATGAAATGAAATGTACTAAAATTTTTATCATGTTTAATTTTATTTATTGTATTTTAAGTGGTTTGTACATAAAATGCATTAAAATTTCCTTAAAAAGCAATTATAAATAGTCCAAAAGTGCAAAAAAACCCTAAAATGTAAAAATTTATGTTCAATCTGTATGATAGATGTAATGCTGTCGAATTTTTTTCATGATAATTTATTTCTTTACAACAGCTTAAGTAAAAGTCTCTAAGTTTGGAAATTAATATTTGATTTAGTGAAGCATAAGCAGTGTCCTCCTTATTTTATAAAAATCTCTACTCTTCAGTTTTTAATTCTTGCTTTTAATGACTATTCAATATGTATAGTTTTTAAGAATATGCTTAAACTGCTTAAAAATATTTTAGTGTGGAATGTCTGAGATAGAAAAGATATTCCTAATGTAATTTTTAACTGTTGCATTGTATTCTAGTCATATTAAATTGCTTTGTCTTTTACAGGATTATACAATGATATTCTTGAAAACCAAGGAATGTTTGATGAAACTATACCTAAATTACTCAAATATTTTTTTAAACGCTTGAGGTCACCAGTCTGTCTTCTTGCGCATAATGGTAGAAGATATGATTTTCCTCTCCTTCAAGCAGAATTAAAGAGAATTAATTATGAGCTGGGACCGGAAGTTCTTTGCGTGGATACATTAGAGGCTTTAAAATCAATAATGAATCATACTGTAAAAATTGTGACACCTGAAGAACAAAATGGAACTTCTAACACTAAAGAATCAACTTCCTACTTACCAATTGCACAAAATCAAAATGTAATCGAAATTCCTGTAGTAGAAGAAACAGGCTCTTGTGTTTTTGATAAAAAAGATGAACAAAACATAGATGCCAAAACCGTGCACATTGTCTCTTCAGATGCAAACATGGATTCAACTACATCAGATGAAGAAATCAATAATTTGCTTTCTGAAGATATTGATTTGTTCAACAGTATTGAAATGCCAATTAAAGTTCCAGTTTCAAGTCCCACAGAAATCACTCCATCAACTGTCGTGAATACTGATAAAGATATCAATTCAAAAGATATTTCTTTTCAAAATGAGCACACCCCTAATTCTAGAATAGTTAATATTGCTGAGCAGTTACGAATAAAACGTAGAAAGAAAAATCCTGATCCAACGTTTACACCTAGGAAACAGTATAAACCTACTATTACGCCTAGTTTTCTTCACTCCAATGTAAAAAAGAAATTGTTTGAAGATGGAGTTGATAAAAATGCATCTTTTAAGAAGGATGCATCTCCAGCAAAACCTCTGCAGTTTTCATTACCCAAGCTGTATCAGTATTTTTTTGGAGAAGATCCTCCTATTAGTCACTATGCTGAAGCAGACTGCATTGCTCTCAGCAAAGTTTGTCAGAAAGTAAATAAGGAATTTTTAAAATGGATTGATGAAAACAGCTTTCCTTTTAATGAAATTAAAGAAATGTGGTAGGGGAAAGTGCATTTAAAAAGGTATTTTTTAATCAAGACTTAAATTTTACATAATGAAATTTAATTAGGTATAATCAAGAATTCCGTTAAATTTTAATATTTTAATTATTCCTTTTTTAATTCTATTTAAATATTTAAACTGAGCATTTAATCACTTATTGCAAGCTTTAGTATTTATTTATGAAAGGTATTTACTTATAGTTAATTAATGCATTTCGTTTATAATTTTAAAATATTTTTGTCTACATGTAGAACAAATTATGAGAAATCTGCAGTATAAAAAAAAATATTCAGTAAAAAGTGAACCTTGTAAAAATGTTATAATTTAAAAATGATATATTTAGTGTATATGTTTTTGAAGATAGTTTTTAATAGAATTTCTTGAATTGCATTTATTGGCCTTATTTCAATTTTATCATGCCTTAACTTTTATTTTTTTCGTAATTAATCATTAAAAGTAAATAAATCATACACAGAAAAAGTTCTTTTAAATTAGAAATTATATATAGATGAAAATCAATTTTGATTTGTTTTCTTTTCTTAATTTCGATATGACATAAAAAACATCAAATTTTGTAAAATTGTGCTTATTTATCAGTTATTTATATTTTTATGCATATTTAATTTACAAATATATGAATTGAATAATTATTTTTAATATATAAAATGTTAAATTTTTTTAAAACATCTTAATTTTTACTATGTATTTATATGTGCATTTTTTTTAAAATTTATATGCATGACGTTGACTTCATTGATTTTATGATAACAGTTTTTTATATATTGAAATTTTAAATTGTTTGACTTATAATGAAAAAGTAATGAATATTTTATTAACAATACTGTAGTATTGTTATATTGAATAAATTTTTATGTTTTTGTATCTGTGTTGCTCTTTTATTATTTGGATATTTTTTGTATGTTTATTTATGAAGAAATTTAAAAATCATCACATCTTACAATTTTTACATAAATTGATTTTATTTCTCTGACAAAGGGATATTTATTAATTTTTAACCTATGCATAATTTTTAAGGGGGAAAAAAACTAACTTTGATATATTGTGTAATATATACCGGGTAACTAGAAATAATTTATGCTCGCTATATTAAAATTTTAATGATAAAGAAAATTTTGTAACTCAATATCCAAATAAATATTAATAAATTGTGACTTGTGTATTTTATAAAATGGCTACCAATGGATTTAATGCTGAACTAAAATGCATTGCGAAGCTTTCAGTCAGCTCTCTAATTCATCTACTGATGTTTTATTCCATTCTTGCACAATGCTCTTAAGAGATTCCAAAGTTTTATGAAGCTTAACACATTCCCTTTCTTTTAAAGTGGATCAAACAAAACAGGCTATTGGGCTCAAACCTGATGAATACGATGCCCAGTTTTAAAATCGATGAAGTAAGATAAATGTAGCAAAAATGTACCTCCCAAATGTGGAGCTGAATTCTCTGTTGTGAGGTCCATCATTGAATTTTCAAAAAACTTTTGTGACCTAGAGAGAGTAGCATGTAAAATAAGTTAGTAATCTTTGTTTATTAATCTTTACTCTTTGATTATTATAAATCTGTTATCTCTACCTACATGTATGTTTTCTACTCCAAATCATTAAAAAATGGGTCATAGAACCTTTCTACAATTCCAAAAAAGTTTTTACCAAATTTTTATTTTTATGGATAATGTGAACTTCTTCAACTAAGAAGAATTTTCCATTTAAAAAAACAAATTTCTTTAATCAATCTGTTTGAATAATTCTTCAGATATTTTAAGCTGTGCGTTTGTTCACAGCTGTCAGCTTTTGTGCTACTTTTACTTTGTAACAACGGAGCCGAAGTATTTTTTCTGTTATTGCGAGAGCTTTTCCAGTCTTTGACAAACTTTTTCATGGAAATAGTACGAAATTGGTAGCTTTATTTCCTTATATTGCTGAATGTGTGCCTTTTTCTTTTTGGCTTGTTACTATCATGGTCAAGATTCTCAAAACTTCTTTATTATATAAGACTACTGTTTGCTGAGTCACTTCTAGAAAATGAACATTAACTTTCTTTCCTTGCATTAATAATTAGACAGATTGATTATTAATATCTAAGTTATTTCAATCAGATCCTTGCTGTTACAATAAAATAACAAGAAATTTCTTAAATTCCATTAATTTTTGTTATAATTTTTATTTGCTAAGTATGAATTAGGGGGAATGTGATTGCACTAAATTTGTAATTGAATTTTTTTTTAAATGTTAAAAATTAAGAATATGCTATTGCGCATTGTAACCATTTATTGAAAATCTTTGCATATTTTGGCATGAGTTTTCGTCGCTCTAAAAATTGTTTCTTCCTTTCATAAAATAGTTAATAATATTATAGGTTGCAATTCAGAAGTTGGTTCGAAGCCTTATTCTGGGTCAGAACCAAAACTTAAACCTGGCACGTTAAACCACTCCGCCTATCGACAGTGGTTGCGCCCATGATTTATGCAATAAAAGAATGAATACGTTCTTTTATTTTCAGAAATAGAATTGTTTTTAGAAGTTTTTTTTTTTTTTTAATTTTAATAGTAAAATTATGTTTCGGTGCATTTTCGTTGCCATAAATTGTTTTGATTATGCTTCAAAATGTGTTGTTAAGATATAGCATATGTTGAAAGTTCGATCGAGCTGGCACTCTTTTGAGAACTGCTGCATAAATCTGCAGCTTTAAACCATTCGAATTAATCTGGCGGCGGTTATGATTTGTCATCAAGATCAAGCAGGTTTTAAATCTATTTTTAGAACCCACTTTCATAATCACTTATTAAATTTTTGTTTATATTGTAATGTGTTTCCTTTAGAAAAGTTTATATTGTAATGTGTTTCCTTTAGAAAAGTCTTTGGTATACTGATAATGAGAAGTACAATGTAGTTTGTCAGAAGTGAGAATAGAAATTAAACTATTAAAAACAAGAATTTAAATCAAGCACCTTATATCTTTCGGCTCTTAGGATAGCGATTGTAATTTGACATAAAGACAATAATCTACATTGCTCTTCTATTTTCTCAAGTTTATTCAATTTGATAATCACTGTTATAAAATTTTATTTGTTACATGGGAATTATGCCATATACTTTACATTCCACTTTTTATATTTTTTTCAATTTGATGTTATTAAATTTTTTTACATCGCTTTGTAATTCCGTTACCATAAGTTGTTTTGGTATATTTTATTATCAAATTTTTGTTTACGTTGTGAGGGATTGTCGTTACCTCAAACTGATTTTGAGTATCGTAAAAATTAAGAGTCAAAACATAAATTATGTCAGGAGAATTGTTCAAACCCATGATACATTTCGTGAAGTTAAAATTTGGCTCTTTAGAAGTTGGATTTTATAATATTCTTATATATTCTTTCGAACACCAGCACATAAATTTGACGCCCAGATAGAGGGGCTATTCTATTAGTGATTGTGGTTTGACATAAAATTTCCTATTATTCATCAATTTTCAAATCTATGCACATTTTCGGTTTAATAATTGAGCTGTTAACAAATTCTTACTTACGTTTAGATGTTCTTTCTTGATTATAAATTGTTTTTGCATACTACGAAATGAATAATTTAAATACGTCTTGTGTCAGAAGTGGAATTCGCACCATGTTCTGAGGAAAACCAGAACTCAAATCTGAAGCCCTAAACAGTTTGGTCATTCTGACTACGATTGTGATTTATTATAAATATAATCAATGCTGTTCTTTTTTTTTTTTTTTTAAAAAAAAGTCGCTCTTATTTTTTTTACCATTTAAAATCAGTCATATCAAGGTTTTAATTTTGTGTCTTGTGACTACAAACTAATCTTGAATATTTCAAAATAAGCAATTTAAATATAAATATCCTGTCAGAAATAAGATTTCAAGCTACAATCCTTGATATAACCACATTTTAAATCTAGAACTTTAGACTACTCTGCTATTCCAATTGAGTTTATAACATGTATTAAAAATAATAATCCACAATGTTAATGTATTTTCACTTATAATTAAATATATTTTTCAAATTTATTTATATTGTGATGTATTGTCATCAACTTATATCATTTGAGGAGATTTCAAATCCACTCTTTTTTTAAAATCAATTAAAATCTGGTCTCTTAGAACATACTCCCGTTATGAAAATGGCCGATTTGTTTAAAAAATCCACGATTTTCTCATTTATTTTCAGAGATAAAAATAGATTATTTATATATATCAGGGATGGCCAAACTTTTGGGATCCGCGGTCTACTCCACATTTAAAAAATCGAAGGCGGTCTACCAATGGTAGAAATAATGCATATGTTTATATATTTATTTTCGGTAACAGAAAAAATGGTATATTATCTTAATTTTTCTATAAAAAGAAAAAAGAAAAAACTTAGTAGTTACAAAATAAAAATTTATTGACGGAAATAATCAAAGTATTCGTATACATAAAAATTGACCATCCAATTCACTTTGATTAGATGAAATTCGACACTGTATATCTGCGACAAGACTGATAGGAGCTTATTGCAATGCGTAAACACGAAATTATATGTTAACCACGTATCGATATTTAGTTTTTATGGCGCTTTAGTGAAAGCTCTTTTATCAATTCTCCATCTTCGAATAGTTTTTTTTTTTTTTTTCCCCGCTTTATCAAAACTTTTGTAATTTTAAATGACGCCAATGTTACTGCTTTAGCTTTGGTGCCTGGTTTCGTGAATACCGATTGCTATAAATGTAAATTCGACTTTAATTCATGTACTTTAACTATTCGAAGTTCACTGCCGATTGGGAAGTCTGTAGCATATTTTAAATGCATGGTTTCAAAATGTCTTTCGACGTTTGCTTTTTTTTTTTTTTTTTTTTTTTTTGGTAATGCCACACTTGAGTTACATATGAGACAAACACATTTCTCCTTCACCATAACAAAGAAATCATCTTCCCACTCATTGTGATAACGGTATGTTTTACTTCTCTTAGCACTGGGTGCCTGGATGAGTCATTTAGTACGGGTTGTTGAAAAACAAATTCAACAGTTTCGAACATTCAACAGTTTTGAAACAAATTCGTATCAGTGCGGTAGGAAGCGAGCGACCTGCCACGTAAGACGATTAACTTCGAAGTGAAACTAAACGGCCAGAAGTGACGAGTAGACTAGACCGGCGTTTCCCAACCTTTTTTGACCAAGGCACACTTGTCGCGGGGAAAAAAATCACGAGGCACACCACCATTAGAAAATGTTAAAAAATTAACTCTGTGCCTATATTGACTATAATAAAGTAATTCTCTTGAATAGGAATCAAATAAGCACAAAGAAAGTATTTTATAACTACTTTATTATGAAATATTAAGTAAACAGAATAGTGAAAAATTATGAAATACTTTCAGTGCGAAACTTGGGCCTGTTTGGCTGAACACAAAGCTGATATTCTGGCTGGAATCGAAGAAAGACACACACGTAGCTCTTCGTCAACAGTTCTCAGTCTCTCTCTGTATTTGGTTTTCATAGCAATCATGCTTGAAAAGCTAATCTCACACAGATATGTAGTGGAAAAAGGGAGCAATGTCAAAATAGCTTTGTTTGCCAGAAGGGGGAACTCCATGGCAGTATCCAACCAAAAACTATCCAAAGGTAGATCAGCAAATCTTAGCTTGCCACCACGATTTTGTCTCAGTTCAATTAGTTCCTCCTGCTCCTGTAATGTCATTTCCATTCCAACAACTGATGCTGAGCTATAAGGGTCCCTAACCCAGTCAAGGCATTCAGTGGAGACTGAAAAGAAATAAAATGACAACTTCTCCTCAATAGTTTTTAAATGCTTAACTATTATCTCACACAGTGCAGCAGTGTGAACACCTTGCCATTGCATGGTGAGTGTGAACATTTCAAGATTGCCACTTTCCACGTGTTGATGCCAGAGTTGCACCTTTGAACGGAATCCATTTATTTTATCTGTACTTGTAAGCAGGTTTTAATTTCGGCCTTCGGGTGTTCAATTCATTTAGATGATGATATCTGCCAGGTATGCTAGCCTTGCACACCACTCATCACTTTGCAAGCTGCTTTGCGCAATCTGACTCCTCATTTGTCAGAAACACTAAGTTCCTTCCGCAGCTCATATACACGAACCAAGACCTTGCCACGCGACAACCACCGGACCTCCGTATGAAACAGCAAGGTTTTATGCTTTGCTCCCATCTCCTCACACAAAGCTGCAAATATGCGACTTTTCATGGGTCATGACTTTAGAATGTTTACCATGCGCACAACATCATCCAACACATGAACTAAGGCAGATGGTAAAGCCTTGGCTACGAGGGCCTAACGGCACACCAAGGTGCTTCAGACGGCACATTGGAGTGCCGTGGAACAGCGGTTGGGAACCGCTGGACTAGACGACACGGCGCGTCGCTATCATGCGCCGGCTGCTAGATATAATCTAAGCATCCCACTTTGTCAAATTGTTTGGATTCAATTCCACTGTAAAAACGAAAAATTCAGTGCCTTACTTTGCACAGTTTGTTTTAGGTTTTAAAGCAAAAACTGTAGTAAAGTTTTATTTTAAATAATTCATTTATTCTATGAAACAAGTCAAATTAAATTAATATCCCAGAGCACTATCGGGATGGTCGCGCGGTCTACCTAAAATGTCTTCGCGGTCGACGTCTTGGCCATCCCTGATATATATACATGTACTCATTTTTATATGCTCTTATAATTTGAACAAAAATTTAACTGATTATCATATGATATGTTTTAATTACCGTAAATTGTTTTTGTTTGCTACATAATAGTAAGTAGTTTTAATACAGCTTGTCAGATGTTCACATGGAACTTTTACTCTTTCGGCAAGAGCAGAAATCTAACGCAGACCACTTGTGCATTCTAAGTTAAACCATTTACGTTTTAGGATTTTGCGCTAATAAAACTTAGAATCATTATTTTTAATATTAAATAAAACTCAGAAATTTGCATTTAAATAAACTTTATCATGAATAATTTAAATTCAAAGACTTTCCAAAACATCTGGCATTCTTTATTTGTTAATATCCAGTCTCAAAGAAATAACTGTCTTTTCTTGAAAGTCTTATCAATGAAAAAAATTCTTTACTTGATTTTCTGCTTCCGAATGTAACTTTAATATGTTGATTTATCATACTTATTCGTTTTATAAATTTGCAGTTGAAATTCGAGGGTTCAGAGACTACAAACACCATGAATATTTAGTTTACATATGTAATTGAAGTCTGTAAATTTAAAAACAGTTTATCAATAAGCTCCAAAATTTAACATGCACTTGTTTTATTGGGTGAAGACGAAACTTTTCCTATTTTATAGGTGATATATATTTAGTTTCATAGTATCCGCTTTTATGCATTGGATATATTTCAAATATTCTTCTCTCAGATAAATTAAAATTAGCAATTAACATATGTAATATCAAGTACAAATAAAAAATCTGAGTTCAAAATTTATTAAACGTTGAAAATTAGTTTTGAATCTTTCACTCTAAAATGACTTTTCTTCCACTTTGTATTGAATTTCAATGTTTCCAGTCAAATATTTACATTTTTCAATGTTAGTTTTACCTTGGTTTTCACCAACATGCGATACAATTTACAAACCTTGCGCTTTTTTTAACCAAATGGATTTATTCTTCCGACATATTCATAGAATAAACATACATGGCATGTTTTGAAAGATTAAAAACTATTGAACTGAATTAGAATATTATCAAGAAAAAAATATGCAATCAGTTGGAATGTATCTGACTTCAGGTGAACAGATAGAAAATAACTATACCAAATTGAAGAATTCCTTTTTAATGTGCACAATAAAAATTAAAGGATCATGTTATTAACTTATTACGCATTAGAATTATATTTTTAATGTTTCAATAATTTCTTCCCAAATTTTTATGAATTAATTTAATTTTACTCAATAAAATAAAATTAAAGTGATTGTTTTACAATTTTATTTCACAAAATAATTTGAAAACTTATAATTGTTAAAAATAAACTTGATAATTAAATTTAACGTTTATCTCAAGTACAATACATTCTTGGATTTTAGACCAAGATCTAATCCAATAGTGGGCATATACCTAATTCATTCTTTTTGAAAGAGTTTTTTTCATTCAACTTCGCACTTTCGGCTATTAATATTTTCCATAGCAATCTAATAAATTCAGATAAATTTTAATAGAAAATTTTATCAAAAGTTGTACATTAATTTATGTTATTCGTTTCAAATTGATGCATTTTTTTCATATGCATAATTTTATTGTACGAGATGAACAAAAATTTGAAGATATAAGTTGTCATGGAAAAAACTCTCAACTAAAAAATTATCATTTAACATATTTTTAGAATCAAGCACGTAGTTTTTTAAATGTATATATTGTTTCTCAATTAGTAAAATTGCCAAAAATTAGGTTTCTGAAAATATTTAAAAATATAAACTAAGTTTGATCAAATAAAATATTATGTTCATTAATAATCGTTTTTAAATATTAATCTCTGAGACGACTCAAACATTTTTCTCATTTCAGTTATTTTCATTCTAAAAATGCATAATTTACTAAAAATTATGTTATTTTAGTTAGGGGAAAAAGAAATCCATTATTTTTACGTGACTTTTTTGTAACTTCTTTCAGATTCGCTATGTAAAAAGGTTTAAAACAGTTTTCATGTAGATTTTTAGGTCTTGCGAAGCTACGACTGCTGACATGCTGTCAATTTTGATAATTTTTAGTAGTTTATAGACATTCTCGACGATGTTGTATCCATGCGAGGTGCATCTTTAGCATCCAATTACCCAAACGGAATCTACGAAACCAAAATTGTGCGTAACTGGTTGTTACAGTCATATATAGGATGATAAACACCTTTCACAATTTTATCCACCTGGTTAGCATTTTCGCCATTATAAAAGAAAAACTAAAATGTATCGAATTTTCTGTTTGTTGTCTTCCATTTTTAAAACCTTGTACTCGTAACTGAATGAATCAAACAAAAAACCGCAAGATAATATTTTAGTGTCAAATGTCACCTTTCCAATGAGCATAAATTTGAAATTGTTTGATAGATACCTCACGAGATAACGATCACTACAGACGTCTACCGAAAAAATAATGGATAACTTTTTCCCCAAACTAATATAAATGGATTATAATCTTGGAGAAAAATTTATACATATATATATATACATATATAATTAGGTGTTCAAAGGCTAATTAAAGTTTTTTTATGGTACTTTTGACCACGAGGTTAATTGTACAGAGAACAATTTTGAATTCCGATCTACTAAGAATGAAGATATTAGAAGTCATAGCCGAAAGCAGGAAATGATGAATTGAAAACCAGAATAATCATTTAGCCAATTTGGCGAAAAAATGTGAGAAACTAGAATGTGATGGAAACTGGGATAACCCAAAAATTTCTAACATCTAATACATAAAATAGATTTAAATTTTATTAAATTTAGTCAGTATGTTCTATTTTAATTATCTTTTGAATGTTTCAGGAAAATGCTTGGAAAGTATATAATTGGGTGTTTGTTCGTCGCTAAATATTCACTTGGCATACGAGGGCTATTAGACCAAAACAGTTTATAAAGTGCGTTCCGAATCATAAGCATTCTTACCAACGTCGTATTTGAAATAAAGGAACTGTTGAACCGAAAGTAGAATGCCAACCATTCGGCTGCTTACTTCACTTTTATAATTTGAAATTAGATGTTTTTAGCACATGCCTAAGAACTCTTTTGATATAAAATGAAAGATTAACTTTCATATTATAAAAATGTAATTTCACATAAAAATTAAAAAATAACTACTTAAAAATTTTATATAGATAATTAAAGTACACCAACATGGTAGCATTAAAAAAGTTATTAGCATAAAAACTAACTTTATGAAAAAGCTGATATTGATTTGAGAATTCCATTCGCTAAAAGGAATCTAAGGAAATATTTGAATTAAGAAAATTTGGATTTATGAACATATTTTGATTGTTCGCATCTTTGCTGTTTCTTCTAAAGTAATTTTCCCCTTAAGATCGTATTAATTTTATTATTTATTCACTAATTTAATGGTAGATTGTAAACTGCATGACAAATTCAATAGCACATTGTATAAAAACATATCCAGCTTTAAAGTTAGTCATTTATTTGCTGTTTTATCATTAAATGTTTAAAAGTTATGAAACACTAATTACTTGTAAAGAGTTGGGTCTTTGTTTATAATATCTAATACTTTATTTATAGGATATTTTTATTTATAAATAATTGAAAACAGTCATAAATTGAAAACAAATCATGGATAAATATCCAAGCCTTAAAAACATTTTGTATATTTTAATACTAAATACAATTCTATTTTATGCATTTCCAGAAGTTACCACTCAAATTTCCATTGAAGTCACCAATTTCCATTCAGGACACTTGCACAACAACTTTTCCAATATTTTTTGAAGCAACAATATACTAAATAAAAAAAAAAAAAATTTTATTGAAGAATTCAACTAGGTTATTAGAAATCATTTAACTATGAGAACTGCTTAAGTGAAAAACAAAATCTAAGATAAGATTTTATGAAATTAGTAATATGTATATGGTTCAATTTTTTTAGTAAAACATTGGATATTTAATTTCTTACTTAAAATAATAGTTCATAATACATCGTTAACTCTATGTATGATGCTACATAAAAATATAGTGATTTAAAAATTAGTAAATACAGATTATGTGCTTACAATTTGTGCTTTTCAAATATATATAAGAAAAATATGATTAAATGCAATTTAAAAAAAATCAAAACTTTCTGCAGTAGGGTTTAATGATTAAGAAATTGTATGTTTAGTATAACAATAATAAAAATCTGGTTTTATTGAAAAGGCTTTAATTCAAGGTTAAAGGAAAAATTTTCTAGCTTAATCAGTTTTATGTTAAATTAATACATTTTTTCTACAAACTCGTTTTTGTACCAGAGTTTGTGTATAACTTTGAAATTTACTTAATTTTATAGAAAAACATTCTGATGAAATTGATTGAAAATTGTTCATCCGATAATGAATATCCTTCAGAATAATCTTTTGGTAGTTAAATAGATATTTTCTTAGATAGAATGTGACTGAACGTAATCGCATAAGCATCATGCAAATTGTCCACGTTACCAAGAGCAAGCAAAATTAGCGAAGGTTATGATTCTAGAAGATTACTTTGGAAGAAAATGGCCCACAATACCGATTTTAAGACTCTATAGACAGGCAATTTCATAAAATATAAATGCGATTCCGATTAAACTCTCCCCCCCCCACACACACACACACCAAGGTGAAAATCTGGCCTCAGTACCAAATCTCTCCCGTGTGTCAATTTTAGATTAGCTTCACAATTAAATGTCACCTGAATAAACAGAAGACACACTTATAAAGCTTTTTAAAATTTACATAGCTTTGTTTTTTAAAACATACCATTATAGAAAAAACTTAAAATAATGAAATATCCTTTAATTTTTCCTTTAATTAATAATTCTCAATTTAAGACACATTAATTCTTAAATTTTTTTATCGATAATTTTTAGTGAAAATGCCTTTATATTCTTCAATAAATGTTCACAAATACTGAAAATAACAGCTCAGTCACCAGATTTAAATCCGATAGAACACATTTGGAGAGAACTAAGTTTGCCAAAATCAATGCCGGGTTAATGTTTAATCATTACTTTAAGAAATGCGTCACCTTAAGATATATAAAATGGTTCCTCAACTACAATATCCATGTCCGAGTTGAGGATCGAACCCACCAGAATATGAATTGAAAACCAGACCATTGACAGTCAGCTTCCAATTTCAAGGACAGTTTAAAATGAAGGCAACTGGGCGATGTAAAACACGTTTATCATGTTGCTTCTGAGATATGTAGCAAGATCTTTATATAATACCCGAAATCTTTTAGTATTGCTTCCAGAAACGGAAAATATTTTTTTTCCGATTCGTAGAAATGAGAACTAATGATTTCTTAATGGTGCATTGCATTTTATTAATTAATATATTCGACTACTGACCTCAATAGCTCTGATAATATCTTCCACACCGAAAAACTTCCCTCCTTCGCTTTTCTCGCCCATATCAACTATGGATTTTAGTTCACCATTTGCCAATTTTTCTTTTAAACGCTGAAAGTAAACAACATAGCATTCTTTGAAGGCCGATAAGAGAAAACCGTGCATAGAAGCAGATTTAAAGAGAAGCTGAAAATAAAATATTGCAACGTTATTACATTGCTGAATAATTAGTTATTCTTACAAAAGCGAAACAAAATTAAATACTTTAAATTTTAATTTTCTCTTGAAATTTAAAGTATTGAAGCTTTAAATAAAAATGACTTACAGTTATCTTAGAAGACAAAAATTAAAATTTTCTATTCTAAAATATTGCGCTTCAGTATGAAAAGTAGTCGTTCATTTTATTCATTGTCTTAATTAAAAAATCCTAAACACCCCCTTTCATAAAAGTATGAAAAATAGACATTTGCAAATAATAAAATTTAGGGTTTTGAGAACATTTAAATAATGAATTATTTGTAAAATAAATTAATCTGCTCATTGAATGCATTGTGCATTAGCTTTTCTGGGGCTAAGAATTCAATAGTTAAGTTTAGAAAGAGAAATAAAACTAGCAATGCATTGCAAAATTGCAACTAATAATAGAAAATTTAAGAAATTCAAATATTTGTAGAATTCATGCATCAATTAAAAAATAAATGTAAACGTTTTTAAAAGTTAAAAATTTAACAATGTTTTCTTACACATTTAATAAATATTTATCAGAATAATTACTTGTTCTGGAACATGCGATATGTCTACTTGAGGCATAATTCCTACATTATCTTCATTTGCATAACCAGAAGTCCCTCCAATGACCAGCAATCTGCCTTTCTTGGTGAGATGTTTGAAACAAGTCAAGAAAACTTCGCCAGCAATAGTCTCCCAGACGACGTTAACGCCGTTCTACAACAAAACACCGCTATTACTAAACATAGTAAGGAAGCTACTAAAAGGCCTGATCAAATTTATAACTAATCATAGTTCCATTAATATCTTTAATTGTTCCAGTGGTACTTCTTACTAATATAAATACGTAAAAATATTGCTTTTTGTGGAAACGCAATATTCTCTTTTGTAATGGATAATATTTATAACGGAAACTCAAGAAAATTTAAAATATAGTCAAGATATTCAGTATAAAGTTTGTTAGAGAGTTATTCGGTTTTTACAGATGCTAGTTTCTCAGCCATAAATGGCAAGAAAATCTGAGTCTTAACTAGGTAAGCCAACTTTTAAATGAATTTCTTCTATTGAAAGTTAAAACACTTACTGATAAATGTGAGATAAAATGTCAAACTTTTTCTCTACTTTATTAATTTAATGACTTCAGTTTCTAGAGTAAATTTAGATGAAACAATATTTGTGTGTAAACTATGTAGATTTAGTTCTCAAGCGAATATAATAGTACGTGTTTCAAATTTTGTAACCATGGAGATATTTAATATTTCAAAAACTAGTTTAAGAAAACATTGAATCTTGTTTGAAATTGTAAATTAATATATTGATTAACTTGAACTGTAAATAGATACACTGATTATTTTTCACACAAAAAATAATGTACTTTTTTTAATGTTTTCATTTTATTTGAGATTTTTTCTTTTCATAATTTTATTCAAAGTGAATTTTACTTTTTTTTAGTTATGTGCATTTAACACATATTAGAGTAGAATCTGAGCACCAGCAAATATTTCCCTGTATCTAACTCAAAGTTGGGCTCTACCAGTTAAATAAATGAAAGCTATTCTATAAAAGGATTGAATCTTCACGATTTGGAGCCAAGCAGAAGATCTTTATGACCAGACAGACCACCTCAGAAATGCTTGACTTATCAAGACTTACTTTACGACCACGACTTATTTTACGTGAACTAACCACTTTTGATAAAAGTATCTTTGGTTAAGTCTGGATTCGAACTCATGACCTACCGATGAGAATAACGCATTACCAAGTCAAGCCATAGCAGCCGCAAAGGATTAGAATCTGTTAAAGATACCTGTGAAACTTATGCACTATCTTCGGGAATTTATTTCATTAGCATATTTTAGTAATGATAAGAGTTCACAGAAAAGCAGTTAAATTTAGCGTACAACAGCTCAAGATTTCTTAATCTGAAAAAAATCAGTTTAAATTTTTATAAACGCAAGTATATATACATACAATAAACTTACTT
>JAPDSC010084271.1:237161-278212 GCA_026290005.1 Latrodectus geometricus | reverse complement strand
AAAAAAAGTATAAGCAAAATCATTAGATTTTAAAATTTATAAAATAGATGACTTCGTGTTTAATATAGTTTATGCAGTTGTGTTTAAAATATTAACTAATTACACGTATTGCGGTGCAGGCGAGCCCCGGACAGGATCTTTAAGCTAAAGGAGTTTGAAAACTGCTCATCACCAAGGGCTTCGCCATTTTGAATCATTTATTGAGAGTGGCAGCTCAGGTGACTAAATTATATCTGAGCTTGCACTCTCCACATCTTAACACAATAAGGATTTTGGCCGTCATAGATTAACACCCCTAAGGCAAGGATTTCCATAATCTCAGTGAGGGAGAATAGTTATTATCCCAATCACTACCAGTGGCAAATGTTTCACTTTATAGATCATAATGAGAAGTGCGCTATTGAGTCACTGGAGCTCAATAACTACAAGTTTCAAGTGTAGTGATATTTCAAAAGAGAAATCGAACACATTCTTTACATCAATCAAAAATTACATTTAAAGTTGTATGAGAAAGAAGCAGCCAATTTTATTGGGTATAAATTTCAAATAAATTCTAATTTTGTGAGCGATTATGGAGAATCAAATTTAAACACGAATAAGGAAACTTCGGTAAAAACATTACTTTTCAACCCATTTTATTGGTTTAGTTCACTTTTAGAGCATGAAAGAATTCGTCCGAGGCAAGCCATCTCAGACCAAGTAAAGGAATTTTAATTAGCGTCTTACTTCTCTTCAGTTATAGCATAGTTTAACAATTACCGAAGAAATCCAGAAAGATTAATACTATGTATATTATAATAATGTAAATTGTTATAACCTGTTATCAGGAAAGTTGTCGACGAAAAACTATAATTTCAAGAGAATGATATCAAATTTTAAGCCTCAAGGCTATCTTTGAACAATCTGAATGGTATTTATCCTTCCATAGCCACGATCTTCACACCACCTGGATTCCATAGTACATGCATGATCCTTCATAGCCCATAACGTATACATACCATATGTGCAATACATACCAAAGGAAAAAAGTTAAGATATACTTTGCCTGGAAGAAACCTCATTTGGTTTTGATTGTAACCAACGATTACTTTTGCTCATGAAAATTAAACCGGAACTCGCAGTTAAATTAGATCTCGAACCAGTTTACAAATTCGGCTTAACAATTTAAGTTTATTTCTCGCTTTGAAGGGCAGAGCATTGATAAGTTGTGTATGTTAATGAGTAAATTAATTGAAAATATAATAAAAAATGTTTGTAAAATTTATTCTGAACGCACAATACTAAAAACTTTTCAGTACGTTCTAAAATGACGACTTTTTGTTATTCATTGTGATTTTACACATTATGTACATCTTAAGTAAATGAAATTTCACTTTGTAATGTGTAAATACAAGTTTCACAGATTCTTTACTAATTGTTTTGAAAATGAGAACATTAAATAAATAATTACAAAACTAAAACTTGTATCTTATCTTTAATTATGAATAAGTTATTGATTATAAACATGAAATTTTTCATATTTTGTCAGGAACTTAAATAGTGAAATTCCTGGACAATATTAATAGATACAATATCAAAATTTTAAGAAAAATTAAAGTTATGTTACATAGCATTATGACATTAAATTTAATTAAAAAGAGTTACAAAAATATAAATATTAAAATAACTTATTTCCAATACAGTTATTACCCATACTATGAATCAGATGGTTCGACTTCCTTTTTTTCATATCACCTCTTATCTCTTATCTTCTTGTTTAGTTAAAGTTTACTAGACACAATCGCCATCTCTTATTAGATAATAGCATTCTCTAATTAGTTAGTACAGTTACAATACATCTGTTACAAGAACATTAAGTTTTTATATTGGAAGCCGTCTTAAAATATTAAGAAAAAACTAAATTTAATAATATCGAAATAGAACTTCAACATTGATACCTCAACACCAATACCGAAAGGAATTTTTCCATCCACAAAATATCTTCCTTTCGTCATATTAATATCGGCGACATTAATTCCTACATACCTAAAAAAGAAGTGAAACTTTTCAACTAAAATTATTTAAATGAGCAAAATGCTCAACAATAACATTTCCTTAAAAATAGTATCGAAAAAAATTATACAGTTAAAACACTACTAATTAATTTCCGATAATTTTTAAAATCATTTCTTGAAGTGCTAGACTCTACAAAAGAAAAATACACATTCACACAAGACAGTCATTAATTCACAAAGCTTAATTTTGGGATGAAATATATTTTAAATATTGAAATAAAAATCTTTTAAAACTAAAAGTTTAAATTGTAAGAAAAATCAATTTCGATATTTCTACTTTTAGCTGTTAAAAATAAGATTTTAATTATAGATACCATCTTTCCGGAAATTATTTGCAGAATTTTGTCACATTTTTGAACATTCGAAAAGCTTCCATATTTTAATGTAAAAAGTCATTTTTTAAATAAAAGTGACTTTTCCATTAAAATAAGTATCATGCTGATTATTGTGTTCATTTCTAATGAAACTTGTCGTTGAAAGCCACCGAAGATGATTTCAGGCTTTGCAAATATTTAAAATATTAATATTTCAAATACATAAAGTTTTTAACATACAAATTCTAGATTTATGTGTGAAATATTTATTATAAATAAAATGTGTAATGTAAGAAATTCTACGAAATAACTATGAATCAATATATTATAAATATTAAAACCATAAAGTAATGATGCAATAGCTTTGATATAATTTGTAAAATTTATAAAAATACTATTTTGTACTGGGGAATTAATAATAATAAATATATTTTTGTCTTGCGTACTAGTATACTTATTAGTATATATAATTTACTTTGACATCATGTAATAAACTCCCTATAGCCACCTAAGGATGTTGTATTACATTTTTAAGGTCCAACGTGTAAATTATCTTCTAAGCAGTCTTCTTATAGATAGTTGGCTGTGTTAATGTGTAAATTTGCAAGGGAGGAAACCCGGTAAACTCCAAAGCACTCACCTTAACAGACGTGCATTCAGAAAGTCAGAATCATAAAATCCATCTCCCGTTGTTCAACGGCTGGGGCTATTCTCTGAATACCTCTACTCTAGCACTAGTCTATAATTAGCCCATAGTGTAAAGTATATAATTAAATTCCCTATACTTATAAATACATTTCGAACATTCAGTAATACAATTTATGAACTGGAGAGCATTTATTAGCATCACAAATTGTGCATCTTATAAAAATACAAAACTATTGGAGAGTTTTAATGCGTAAGCCTACATTTACTCAGCAACCCTATAATACACTCAATTTCAATCTGAGTAATGCAATATATTGAAAATTTGTTTTTTTATGCTAAAACTATATTATTAAAATGCTGCAACTCAAAAGCTCTCTTCCATTATTATTATTAATAAATGTAATAAATCAGCAAAAAAACCTATGCAAATTAACTTTCTATCTTTCAAATCGCACTTTTACTGTTCTAAGTGTAGGCTATACTCCATGATATAATTTCTCAATTATTCCAAGGTTTAAAAAAAAAAAAAAAAAAAAAAAAAAAAAACTAATGGATGCAGAGTTAAAGCAAATAGCTTTAAGGTTCATCTTTAATGAAAGTTTGCTTTAAAAGTGCATTTTCTGAGATATCAGATTTTTAATTTATGGAATATGTCCTTTACAGCCGCTCTCCCATTGTCTAAAGTATTTGCCTAGCTTTCAAATGTTGAGCTTAGTTATGAGAATTAGTGACTAAAGCAGTACAGACAAGTCATCAAATCAAGTTGGAAAGTTTCGCATCTCTATTGTTTGCTTTGACAACGCGAATCATTCGATTCTTCCCCATTAGCTTCACGGTAAATTATAGATTAGATAAATGATTGTTTCTAAATATTTGAACCTGAGAATTTTTAGTATATCAAAATATTGATGTTACACATCATTTGTAAATTTAGTGTTATTAATAGTTGGAACCTTATGCATATAGTTTAAAGTCACTACAAAGTCTTAGTTGAAATTTCATACAAAGCTAAGTGTGGAACTTATAACTTAATTGACAATTCTTAGAATTGTTCCTTGAAAACATTTTTTAAAGCAAAAGCTAAACTTCTACTTTCTTCATCATTCGTTTATAACCATTTTACCGTCTCAACATTGTTTTCCTAAAAAAATTTTTTAAGATAAGTAAAATACGAACCAAATGAGTATCTTCAAAAAAAGACAATGAAAAGCAAAAGCAATTCCATCCCATTTCACATTAGTAAGCAAGATTTTTAACTCATGAAATGCTTGTAACATAAAATAAAGTGTGCATTAGTTATGATTCACCATAAAATACTGATAATGCAAATATAAAAAATACCAGAATATATAAGTATTTTCACATTTAGCAAATCATTAAGATTTAAAAGAGCTTTACAAGTTTTATGCTGGTAGGCTGTCCATTGCTTTTGTTGTCAAGATATTTAATGATAGTTATTAAAAATTTTTATACAACAAAAATGATAACGGATAAAACTTTTAAGAAATAATCCTAAAAAAAGTTTGTTTATGACATAACGAAATAACTGCAATTCAAAGTAGATTCAGAAAAATTTAAATCTCCAATTGAAGCGGAAATCAGATTTATGAACTACTGAATTAAAGGGTGAAGAGCAAACCATTCAACTGTCTGGTCGTTCTTAAGAGTGAACATTGAAGAAAATAACAGATGTTTACGCTACGTAATAAAAATTTTCCTTAGAATTTATAACTTAAAAGAATGATGGGGCGTAAGAAGAAATTTAGAATGTCATAAATAGTGGAACAAATGTCATTCACTCTGTTTGGTGAGGAGTCAAGCTCAAGATGTTGTATTTCTTCAGCTTATGTCAAAAAAGCTATAAGTTTTTAGTTATTTCGTTAGAATTCCATGGTTGGGTGTATTATTAGCATGGTGTTACATATAGGAAAAATTATCCTTATACATAAAAAATAAGTGGATGGATGAGTATAGCACAAGGTGTGTAAAGTAAAAAAAGAAAACGAAAAATGCTGCGCGATGCATAAGTGTACCATGTAAAACTATAAAGAACGATTCATAAATGCAGAGCCTTAAATCTAATTTACTGACTTATAAATATTATCGGACATTAAGGATAAGTAAAAAATTTCCACAATTTGTTATAAAAAAAAAAAAAAAAAAAAAAAAAAAAAGACGAAGGGCTAATTAGATTGGTATCTAGAGCTGAAGGTGGAGTCTAAAAAACATTTCATACATCAATGGCAGAGTTCGGATTCAAATTCGCGAAATGTTGAACCAAAAACCAAACCATTCGCCCTTGAGCTTGGAAATTGATTTCAAGAACAGATGAATATAAATTTAACTTACTTGTTTTTCACACAAACCTCTCCTATCTTTGGCTTACAAACATCAGCCGTATCTACGACGACAGCCGCTCTGATGTCAGTGGTTAACTTCTGCACCAGCAATCTCTTATGCGTTTTGGGCTTGGAACTCATTGCGGTCACTAGAAATGCAACAAAAGATTCTGAATTCGTCCAACTGTACATAAATTTACATGATTCAGCTTAATAATGAATAGATACTAAAAAGTAGTCCAAAATATATTACTCAAAATGTCATTTTTTAATTTACTTAAACCTTAGAAAGTTACCTAATAAACATCACATGTGACTTTTAATTAATACTTATTTATTAAATAAATTTATTAGATATTATTTGTTAAATATAAATTTCACGCGTGATTATAAAAAATAGTTGAATATAAATTAGTAATAACAATTAAGAATTATTTGTTGAATCGCTCAAAATTCAAAAGCCATTATCTCACAAAAATGACCCGAAATCTAAGAAATAGTTCATTTTCATTAAGCAATCAATAAAGTGACTTATACCATCGAATATGCTGGTAAAACAATGCTAAGGTTTTTTTTATGATCTAAAAAAATGTTTTAAAAAAGAAATTGATTTTCAAAAATAAACAAAGAGTTTACAAATTAGGTTCACGAGTTTCCTAATATTTACGAAAAATTCTTGAACATTCCAAATGGTTTTAGAAAATACTCATTAAAAGATATGTTATGCAATCCATCTTGGATAGCCACTCGAGCTTAAAGTAAAAAAAAAAAAAAAAAAAAAAAAAAGATTATAAACTAGTTTTAACTTTCAAGCATTAAATAGTAAAATTCTTCAATCATCATTTTTAGCACTTTAGAAAAAATAAACTTTTTACTATGGAGAGTAAAACCATTTGTCAAAAATAAAAATTTCAGAAATAAAGTAGCAGATTTGAAATTTTGATTTTTTTAAATATGTAGTTATTAGGATAAGATATTGCCAGCCTCATCATTACGTCTCGCCTATTTAAAATAACCGTAAAAATAAGTTTAGAAAAAAATGACAATAAATTTTAAAATACAACAATTAAATAGAGAAAAATTATGAAGGTAAATAGGACGATGTTATGCATCACATTTTTAACTGAAAAGATCAAAATAGTTTTCAAGATTATTTTGAATTGTAAACCGTCAGTTTACATAAATAACTTGGGGAATTATATTTTCCTGAAAACGTTAATAAAATTAGCTTCAAATTTAAAATACATTGTTTCAGAATTACTAATCATTAATTATTATTTCTTTTAAGTCCTAATTTAAAAATTGGTAAATTAATTAATATTTTAATTACTGTGGTATAAAAAACAAAACAAACCATAATTTTACCCTCCTCCCCCATAAAAAAACTTTCACTTTATGAGCTTGAAAATATTTCTCTGAGACTATGCGGTATTTTTAAATTAAATAATTACAACTACAACTTTTTTTTTTAATTAAAATGAAAAATATCAATTAATTTTAACTAGAATTATAATCAAATTCATACTTTTATCGCATTTCTTAAAACAAGATATCCTAAGAAATTTATAGTCATCTTTAAACGTTAAAAGCACATGCCAGCTTTGATTTCATTCAGCAAGACTAGAACATTAAATTTAACCTGATTAAATTATCGGTATTTATAACATAACCCTCCATACAACTACAATGTGGGAATGATATGATAATCTCACATATACTTCATCAATAAATACTAAATTTGGAATATCTCATTGCTAAACAACGTATCCAAAGTTTCCTCAAGATGTGATGATTCATCAACTAAAAACACAGAAGATGAAAAAATCTTAGAGATTTATAGCAATTATTTTAAAGATACAAGAGCATCATACAATATTTAAGGAATTTATCCTCTTACCTTTCACAGGAAATTTGAGTTGTGTTCTCAGAAATATCACAACTGCCTGTATAATTACCACTTGACAGTATTTATAATGTTTTAGTTTGAAAAATACGTTTCCGGTTGTTGGTTTTTTCGGACAGAAAAACCTCTAACTGCAGTCAGTTGCTTCTTAACTTTCAACAATGGTCAAGTGACGATATCAACATCTCAGCTGGCATCTTCTTAACACTAGTAGAGGGTTATTACATGATTACTTATCTTACGTGTCTTAGTCACGATTAGTGAATTCAACAGATTCTCGGCTGTGTGAGGCATAGAATTCATTATCTCCCTATCACAAGTATGACGGCTTTCCCAAACATCTCATCAGACCTCCATATCAATTCTGAGTGTGTTTTACTATTTAACCTTTGAAGAAAACGAAATATTTAATTTATTTAAATTTTTAATTTAAACGAGAAAATATAATCACTTAAATTTGCTTGCTAAAATCTTAAGAATGAAATCATTACATTGGTGACGAACATTGTATAATAACTAATCCTTGCTTTCGTATTCAAATAATTTATTTTAAGCCCAAGATAAATTTTTTAATTGCTTATAGGTATAGTATTATATATACATATAGTATTATATATTCTTATAGTATTATATATTCTTAAAGCCTTACAAAATTATCTCTTTAGTATTTCTTAGATTTGTTTCAAAGCATAGGAAAAATCCCAAATCGGCGAAATAAAATATAATTAAAATCCACAGTTCTTTTTAATATTTTAATTTTTACTTAATAATTTAGTTTAAGTCTTTTTTCACTTATTGGTGATGTTTCTACTAGTCACATCCCTTAAAAGTTTTTCAACCAATCATATGTCAGTTCTTAACAGCTATAGTTCACCATCTCCTACCAATTTACACAAGAGGGTGAGGGTCCTTCGGACCCAGGTATCTCGAAGATCAAGGTCAGTTAACCGAAGTTTTGCATAGGAAAAATCATCTATTTTTGATCTTTTATATGTAGGAAATAAAATTAAGCTTATTACGTTGCGTATTTGAACTTGAAAAAAATAATTAATGACAATGGCTTATTAACACATTAGGAAGCAATACTATTTAATTTTGACAAAATTAAAATCGGTTAGCAATAACTTAATGAGAATAGCTTCACTGTCTTAAAAAATAAATTAAAAAAAAAAAAATAAATAAACAACTGAACTCAAATTGTTCAAATTATTCAAGGAAAATTACAGAATGGTTGACATTCGACTTTTTATTGCAAAATAAAGATTGGCATGGCCAGCTCTTACCATATTTTGGAATGCCATTTTTACATTGAATGTAAAATTACAGAATGCCATTACTACATTTACTGTAATTTATATGGAAAAACTCCATTTAAAGGTTTTAAAATTTTTTCGGAAATTAAGCCTTAATTATGCAAGAAAAAAAAAAGTATTTTACATAACTTTATTACTGAAAAGAATTCTATCGTATAAATTATGTAAATACTAAATCGTTGATAGCGAGTGTACCAACTTACCACACTTGTTTTGAAAAAAGATTCTTCAGAGAATAAGACTATTTAAACTGTCAAATATGTTTACAATAGAGATAAAATATTAAAAGAATAATAAAAGATGATTATTATCAATTAATAAAGTTCCTCATGTAAGATTCAATGGTGTCAATGCATTATTGTACACCAGTGATATTTATTTTAAATTTCAAGAGCAATTTTTTATACTCATGCGATACTAAAATATGCAATTCGTTTTAGACAAAATATAATATGCTTTAACACTTCCACTTGCTTATTTATGCTGACAGAAGTCACTGAGGATGTCTCACAGGAAATTTGCAATCATTTTCAATAGACAAATTTTAGTAAACATAACTTACTGTAAAAAACATTCTATTGATAAAACGTAAGATCTTTATAAATAATGTGCACAGTTCTTGTTTTCATAACAGATAGATCGAGTAGATTAGAATCAAATTCTCCTGCTATCAAAACTACACCTTTTCTAAGCAAGCTATCACGGCCCCAGTTATAACAGGGTTCATACAGATTTTCAAGAATCTATTTCCAGGAGTTTTTCAGGAGCCAAATCAAAAATTTCCTGAAGGTATCGACATTCACGTTAAATATTTTTTTTATTTTATTTTAAAAATTGTTCTTTGCCAAATATGCATATAATTATGTACATGCAATATTTTTCAATCATCTGTAAATAATAGAAATGAATTTTTGAAAAATTAATGAGATTCAATTAATTGAAAAAATAAGGTGTAAATCCAAAAACTGTTAACCAAGCACATTTTTTTTACTGCACAACTGAATTGCTTTGTAATAGTACTGTCTGAAAACATATGGGATCTAGATGCAGATTCACCCATATTTGAAACACAGGAGTCTTTCTTGATAACAGACAATGGGTATATGTTTTTTCTCAACCACGCAAAACCCAATCTTTGTATGGCATTTCCAGAGTCCACTGGTCATTGCAGCCAAAAGAGAGAAATATAAGTTATATTCAATCAGGTAAATAAAATAGAAGTACGAGTTTGATGATAAAAACTAGAATGCCAAATTCACCAGTTTTAGCTTTCAAATGAAACAATGCTTCAAATTTTTTGCGAAAAAATTGGCATTTAAATAAATAAATAACTTTATTTATCTATGCATTTTTGCATATTTACTATTTACTTAGTTTTTTCAAAACTTTTAATTAATTGATTTTTTTGCTGTAAAATAAGTTTTTACGTATAGAGTAGAGACAATTAAAATGAGGAGTTAAATCCTTCGAATTGATGGAATTAGATCCAATGCCAAGTACTTTCAGCATCATTTGGTATAGATATAGTAATTATCATCGATATATTCTACGTGGAAAATATATTGTCTGATAATAGAGCTACAATGGTCTTTATGTAGTGTCCCTTCTGAAAATATATATGACCCTGTGAACCACATTAATAAAGCAGACTTTCATTTGGAAATGTAATTGTAGGCATTCAAGGAATTCCTGATTTAATGGCATTAAAAAACCCATCACAATTCTCATATCCACTTCATTTTTCTTGCTTAATATTTATTCTTCTCTAAACTATTTGCAAAAATTGTTTGGCAGAATAAAAACTATTTTTAGATCATAACATTAATTTGTTCTGTTAATTCTCGTCAACTCTCGCAAATTTCAAAGTGACTGTTGTACATTTATGAAAAATTATAATTTTCACTATACAAAATGAAGAAACGCATTCTGTTTTTCTCTAAAGAGATCGAACAAGCAGCTCAAAAGACTATTCTAAAAACTGTCATACAAGTAGTTCATAAGTTTATCATACTTTTCTTAGATGCTGAGTTTGAGTTGGAAGTAGTTGTTGAAGCAGTCGATTATGTTGAAAGTGATTCCATTTACTGTCAATAGAAACGATTGTAAATTGCTGTCTTTAAAAAAAATTTTGATTTCATTTCCGCACATTATAGTTTCGCAACCTTTGATTTTTTTGATAGAAATTAATGATTTTTAGAACCACTTTAAATTAACAGCTCTTAATTAAAAATTTTCAGTAATTAGTTCTTTGAAATATTACGATTTCTTCAAACTTTGAAATTTTTATTAATTTAAAACTGTTACACCAGCTTTCAAACTAATTAATATTTCACGAAATTTTGTTTCGAAATCAGACAAATTTATAGAAAATTGTTTAAACTGTTAGATTGTCATGTATGACGCAGCAAATATCATTATTGCGTTGAAGCAGATGATTTCTTTTGCTACAATAATAGCAGTAAGTGTAGAGCAAAATGTGGCTGATCATGCACAAAGTAAAAATTTATATACATGTTAAAAGAGCATATTTCAACAGAATGAACATTCTTATTATTATGAGATAAATATTGCTTGGAACTTCTGAATGCAAAATATCCCTAGTTACTACATATTAAATAAATACATAAACAATTTTAATAGTATAGTTAATACATTGTAGGCAGTTATATACCGGGTTTATTTTTTATTACATTTATCATCACTAAAAGAATTATTATAATTAATTTAAAGTTATAATATCCCTCTGCAATGAAACTGTTCAAAATTTCTTGGTGAATATTTTGTCTAAATCAGAAAGGAACATATAGTGCGAAGACAGAATACGCCCTTCTTTCTTCTCACTTATCGAACCAAGGAGGCTCTTAATCTAAAACATCTATGTCATTTATTGATGGCACGTATTTTTCTCTCGATTATACTGTCATTTAATTATAAACGGTAACTATATCACAAACACTTCTAGACGGGTCATAATAAATTTTTCCTGTGGAAAATGAATCTATTTTTCACAAATGCTTTTCTTTTTTTTCTCCTCTATCAGTTGGGAACTTGGATGGATATATATATTTTTTTATTTTTATCCAAATAGAAGTTTTACATAAGGAATAGATTTTGCTCGTAAGGAAATAAAAAACTAAAAGCAACACATCATTTTTCATCAAATGTTCAGTATTTTCACATTACTTAATTTCCAAGTATGAGAAACATTAATGTTACTTTTTCTGAATTTAATTTAGAAATTAGATAGGAAAATAATCAAAATTTGAAAAGTCTCGGGTTAAATATATATGTATAAATTTTCCTCTGCTCGAATATATATATATTCGAGCAGAGGAAAAGCAAGTTCATTCAACTTTAGTTTCAGTGCTGAAAAAATTTAAATTTTGTGAACTTGCATCAGAGTATCGAAAAAAATTATAGTTTAGTAGCATTTTTATAATCAGCATTGCTAATTATAGATATAAATTATTTAGTAGAGTTTCAAAATTTTTTCTGTATGCATGATTGTTCTTTTACCATTGTTATATAACAGATTTCAAGATATGTAATGAATATTATACTTAATACGTGAGAAACTTTTCATTAGAATGCAAAAACATTTCATTTAAAAATTTCTTTACATTTTTTTTTGCCAGAATAATTATATGAAACATTTGAATTGAGGTTTGCATAGCATTTCTTTTCTTTTTTTTTTTTTAAGTACTCTCAGTCAAACATTCTTTTCTTACAAATCGATACACAATGTATCCCATAAAATGCTCTTGTACTTCTTAAAAAATCACATACTATTTTAGGAGATTATTATTAATGTAAATACTAATACTTTATACTGCACTGTGAGACTAAAAATTTTTTCCAGAAAAATCTGTTAAAAATTAAGCATTAAAAAATATAACAAAACTTTTTTAAACAAAATTTATACATTTAATATGCAACGAAATTTGAAGAGAAGTATTCAAATTTTAATTGTAAAATTATTTTTTCTTTTCTTTACAATGATTTGATTTCTTATTAGATATTAAACTTTGATTTTCTAATCATTGAAAATTACTTTTAAACCTTAAAATGTAAACGAAATTAGATCTTAAATTCTCTGTTTTTTCTTTTCTTTTTTTTGTTAGCCTGTCATATCATTGATAACGTTTTTAAGTTTTTTGTTATAGAATTATTTTTCTCACATGCAAATTTAAATGAAGATATTCTACAATATTTAAAATTTAACAATCGAAAACCAAATTAGTAATGAAAGTTGTTGTGAACAAATAAATTAAATTCAATACATGTTAGCGACATATAAACAGCATTATATGCACAGATAAAAATATTTAGAGGAAATGTTTATTATGTAAATTATTAATTTTCTCTTAAGCTGAAATAACATATTAAATACATTTAATCTCTATATAATTTTCATAAAGAAATCAGACTTGTACACTTTACAATGATATGGTTTTGATTAATTTTGTTAAAATTTTCTCTTCACTTTAGATATGAGTTTTGGAGTCAATCAAGCATTCTTATTTTAATTTCTAGATTACTACTGAAAAATCTCATATTTTCAGGCACTATATGTAAATACAAAATAATTTTCATTATCAAAGATTACAGAAAAATATGAACATATATATATATATAATGATTTAAAATGATAGTTGATGCTTAAGCTATTTTTTTTTCTTGTTACTAGATTTTAATTTATATATTGCTAATAAATTTATTGACCCCTTTTTATGAAAAAAATTGACCTGCAGCTCTAACGAAACTATTTCCTACATTTGAGAATCGAATCTTCATAGTTCGATTAATAACACTACCTAATATATTTAGGAAATGTCATACAACCCAATTTATTACATCCATTTGTAATAGAATTAAAATATTTTTTTCTTTTAGAGTACATATGCATATTCACAAATTCAAGCTTACAAGTGAAAGAAATTTCATAAAATAGATCATAATTTTAATTTAAATGATCAGCAATTAAAAGAGAAACTTTTTTTACTGAGAATGTTTCCCTTTTTACATAAATCCTTCTAAAATTGTTATATTAATAAAATAATAAACAACATAAAAAAATTTAAATTTTTGTAATTGCTGGAATTTAAAAATGTATTATGTACAATGTAATGCTACACAATATGTTGGAAAATATTTTATCATAAAAATCTTTAAGGAAATATATTATTCCTCAGCTAAATATTTTCCATTAATAAAATTTCAAGCTTTCAATTCAAAACGAAATAAACTATGAATTCCATTGAAAGATCAAATTGTTATTTTGTTCTATAAAAAATATAAAATCTATTAATTTTGCATAAAATATAAAAATGTTTCTTTTAGACAGAAACAAGGAATTTTCATTTAATTACCATAGGTGTATAAATATACTTACAATTTATTAGTTTATTATACACATTATTCTTTCAATTAATAAATGTGCTCAGTTTTATTAAAATTGTTTCACTGAATTGGATGTTTCTTTTAATTCATTAGGACAATTAAATTATAATCAATTGTTTATGAATATATTTAACACTTCACGATAAATTGAAAATAAATTCACAAAAATATTCAGTCTTATTTTTAAAATGTTGCATATAGAGATTGAATGCTTGGAAGATTATAATGTACACTACTTAAAACAAATAAAGGATATTAAGATTGTAGGCTGATCTTGCACTTGGAAAGCTGTTTGGTGAACTGATTTATAATTGAGATATAGTAGGCTACGAGATAAAAATGACATTGTCAAGCAGGAAAAAAAAAATGCATTTTATAGAGCAAAATTGAGAGCAATTGGGTACAAAAGAAAAAAAAAATCCAATTTGTGCTTAAGAAAAAAAAAACAAAATAGGGTGTTTTCTCAAAAAATCGTTTTTAGTATGGTATGATTTCCATGGGCATCAAGTAAAATTGAACTTTTGAGGCATCGAGTCAGTGGGGCTATTTATAAGGAGCCAGAGCATTCTGTCATACTTCTCCAGGTCAGAGAGAGATTGTGAAGGTGGTAGGCGTCCAGCAACTCATCTGTATAGAATGTCTCAAACATGCTCACTGGGTTCATGTCCAGAGATTAAGCAGAGCATTCCATATGTATGATTCTTTCCTCAAACAGAAAATCATTCACAAGTTTGCATGATGTGGCCAACAATTGTAATCCCTCAACAAGAAGTCAACTTTAATTGCTGCAGTGTAAAGTACTACAATAGTTCTGAGGATCTACTCCCTATATTGACGACCGCTGAGAGCTCTATTTCGAATGATATGGAGATCGATGCCCCTATCAATAGAGATGCCAGCATATAAACACCACCAAATCTGACATCTTTGTGGACTAAGGTAGGATTGTTTCGAGAATCACATTCTCTCCATATGAAAATACGCTTAATATCAGGAAGAGAAAAAAAATATTGCATTATTAATTTCTTCACCAGTTAACATACTGTTGCTTACTCCCTGCGCGTAACTGTGATTGGCTGTTGACGTGATATGCAATAATAGTTGACGAGTATAGTCCCACAGTTTGGACAATATTGGTTAAAAATAAGCACTAACAGCAGATCGATGGTGTTGAAGAAGAATGACATTCATACTTCGGTTCTCTGAGCTGTTAGTGTTAAATAACGGTCTCTCATTGGGCGCAGTTGCACGTTTATGACTTTGCCCGGATTTTCGGCTAGCATTTCAAGTCTTCAAACAACGGTTATAGATGCTGGAAATTTGTAAAACTCCAAAGGTTTCTGGTACTTCGGATGTGTGACCTCTATTAACCAGACAACAATCTAAGCGTCTGATTCGGATAGGATTTCAATTAACATACTCATCGAAACAACTCGCTTACTAAATGTCGATTATTCTTTTCTGCATTGTCTTTCATTAAAGTGAAATCCAAAACTCATTCACTGTCAATAAAGAGTCACCTTCAACATCAAACTCAAAATTTGCATTCTGAGAAATTTGAAAATGGGGAAAAACTTGTGACTCTTTTCCATTTTGTACAAAAGAAAAGTTGCTTATACCATTATAAAATCTTACAACATACTTGAACTGTTTTCAGTGTATTTAAACATTACGATATTCTAAGCTACACACATAAATAATTAAAAGCAATGTTTGATATAATTATGACGAATTTAGAAATATTGTTGCATTGTCTACTGCAAAACAGAAGTGTAGAAGTTTAACATATGAAATAAAACTAAATTTAATTTTACTTATGGACACAACATTTAAATAATATGGATAACGTTACAAAATCAAATACTCATTTTTTAGTCTAAGGTTACCTGAGGAAAATAATTTTAAAAGCAATTTTACATTAAATCACTAATCATGCATTAAATAAATGTTTCAAATAAAATTTATATAAAGGTAAAAAATTTGATTGAATAGATAACAAGAAGCAAAAAAAAGTTGTAAAAGAACAACATATGGATTTTTCAAATGCTTAAAATTTGTGAAATCAAAAACTTTAATTTTAAGAATTTATTTAAATTATTATGTAAATAAACATATCAATTCACCATTTAAAAAAAAAAAAAAAAAAAAAAAAAAAAAAAAAAAAAAAAAAAAACTAATGATTCAAGTTTTATACAGTCATACATCATAATATTCTTAAGAATTTTCTATATTATTGGCTTTATTTCTATTTGTATGTTTTTTTCTTTTCTAAGCTTATTAAGATTATTTTTAGAAAATTCTCATAAAATAGTCATTTCAAGGTTTAACGTTAAAAAGCAAAAAAAGAATCTCTTCTATTTTCAAACTAAGATTTATTAAATTACAGGTAAATAAGATTAAATATCAGAATTTAAGAATGAAAATCACATAAATTGAAACCCACAATTATATAAACTAATACACATACTTAACATAAACTTAAATCATGTACAAATTTCTTGTTAATACTAATTCACTTAAATATAAAAAATATGTAAGTAAAAGTAAAAACTCAAAAAAATTTCATAATAGACATATCATATTACAAGAAAATTTTTTTATTCAAGTTATATTTGATACTTTTTATTGATAAAACAAAATTTTAGGTATTATTCAATGTCTTATTTTTTCTTGAAATTATAATTTTTATTATATTCATAGCATATTGAATCAGGTATAGAAATTTTAATGTTACAATAAACATTAAAAAAAAAAAAAACTATAGTAAATTTATAAAAAAAAATATTTTTTTTGTTATAAATGAAACACATTTATGCCAATGGTAACAAGAAATTATCTATAGCAAATAATTTTGCAATACAATATAAACCAGTACTTAAATTTTTATAATTCAGTGATGCATTACATAGTAAGTATCCAAAATTAAAGTTATTTGAAATAAAATGACAGTGCTTAAGATAAGAATTATAATTATTTATAATACATTTTCCTCTTACAAGTGCAAAAGATTGTGCTAAGAATTAAATATAAAAATATATTAATTTAACAAAAAACGGTCATTGGAGAATATTAATTTATAAAAATTATCCATATTAATAAAATAAAAACCGTTTTGCACTGTATCAAATTTAAGAACCAATCAAAGATGTTCAAGACCTTAATTTTTAAAAACTAAAATTTCATAATAGTGGAATTGAGTTTTTATGAGTTACAGATTTGATAAAAATGAACAAAATTTCAACAAGAAAATTATTACAACTGATAACATAGTAAAATTTTGTTTCAAAAAAGTAATTTCCCTTATTATATATAAAAATAAAATACATGAGGAATACTATTTGAAATGAAGATTTAAAATCTCAGATGTCACTGATATTTTTTCTTATTAAATAATGGCAATTACCACAAATTATCATTTCTTTAAAGCTAGAACATGTCTCGTGACCAATTTCCTTGTCAAGACATAAAAACAATAAAAATGATGTCTCCGTTTACACATGAGCATAAATTGTACGAGAGATATAAGTGAAACAATTAGACATACATTAAAAACTTCTTAAAGAAATATATGTCTATAAACTATAAAATTAAAATAAAAAGTATAAAATTCTACAAAGTATGAAGTTTTTTGGCATCAAATATTTGCATTTTTCTTTTAACTTTAACATTTATTAGACTTTAATAATAATCTTGTTTTCACTTGGTAAAAGGTATGGAATTCTACAATTTATGACGAACTGTGGCATCAAACTTTTATGTTTCAGTGATTTGATAGATTAAACATATTCAAATATTTCAATGGATGGAATAAATAAGATTAGCATTAATTATCTCTAAACTTATTAAGCCTGATTTCTATTTTCAAACAAAACTGATATCACAAAAGAATGATGTGCTTTTAAACCAATAACATATTTTACTCATATATATTTATATAATCAATTTTTTTTCTTATGGGAATTAAATAAAAATATATTATTTGAAAAATAGAAATGTGAAGTTATTTTAATTTAAGTTGTAAATAATGTAACTTCAATTGTTATTCAATAATTAATAAAAAATCTAATATTATTTAACGATTTTACATTCTCAGTCCCTTAGTAACACATATATATTTAAAACAAACAATAAAGAAGGTGGTGATATCAAGAAACAATACAACTATTTTCTATAAGTTCCATAATAACATTATATAAAAAATATATTTCTTTAAATCATTCTACAAAATTGTAGTAGTCTTTCACAAAACATACAATTTAAACAAAATTGTCTCAATAAAATTTCAAAGTTTAAGTATCAAAATTATTAAATGTTAACATAGAATCAAAGCTATCACGAAACATTTCCAGATCATCAGAGCAATCATTTACATTATCTTCTGCTTTCTTATTGTTTTTAGAAGGATGTTCCTGAAAATTGCTGTGTTTCAGTTTCAAAGCAGGTTTATCTATATGATTCACAGCTTTTCTTATTTGTAGTAAAAACCTGAAATAATTTGTATTTTACTTTATTATTTATTCTGAAACAAGAGTTATACTATATAGAAATGCCTTATTTTTTAATTGAAAATTACACACAAATTATTTAAAAAGCTATATATAAAAAGCTTAATTATTTAAAAAGCTATATACAAATTATTTAAAAAGCTATATACATGACAATAATTTTATATATAATTGTTGATTTGGTTTTGTGGATACATGAACTCACGTTTATTAAAATTATAATGTTTAATTATTATTCTGAGATAAATGAAAAATTTTATTCCACAGAATATGGTCTTGCATTTAAATTTTCATTTGTTAATTTTTCTACAGTATATAGTCTTTGACTTTGAATATATAAAATTTTAATAAAATCAAATAAGTTAGAGGAATAATTTTTGCCCAAAGTCATACAAATTTTTTCCAATGGATAGATACAAATCGATTGTTGAAATTGATAATGGATTGATGAGACATTGATACATCTGAGTTGGAAAACAATTTATTTTCAGTCACAATTTACTATAACTTCATATTAATGTAGTACTAACTAGCAAATTACCTAAGGCTATTTTAATATAGCCTGTAGTAGAAATAAAAAGATACACATTTCTTTTATTTTAATCATGAAGTTAAGTATTCTTTTCGATTTACAGAAAATAATAAAATATACATTGATGAATACAAGACAATGCATAAATTTGCTTTAAAATTTAAAAACCAATAAAAAAATATTGTATTCATACAGCCTGATATTTCCTACACTTATTTTTCGGAATAAAAGTAATCATTTAAAATTTTGTGCATTATTTTTTATTACTCAGCAATTCTAAAATTTGAATTACTCCATATTTCTTAATAAGAGGTAAAAATTATATTTGTAACATTAGTAAAATATATAATATTTAATTAAAATAATAAATTTAAAAATAACTGTCAAGATATTTCTGCAAGTTATTTTCCTTTTTTAAGTAATAAATAATTTAAAATAAATAAGAGAACAACAAAAATAAACATAAGTCAAATATTTTATTTAAAGGATTCAATAAAATATTTTATAATTGAAGTAGATAATTTGTAGTTTTAGAAGTTTTAAATATTAAATACTCCATTTCATTTTACTTAATTTTAAAATCAATAATAAATTTGCACATTATATTTATTCCAAAGCTGAAAAATTTGTTTGTAATGGAAGTTTGTTCTTTATCTTTCCTAAATGGTTTAAAGAAATACAAAATACACAATTAGGAATATTTTATAAGATATTTACAAGGTCATAGTGGCCTAGTTGGTTAGAGTGTTTGCTCTCGTTATTAAAATGTAGTCAATCCAAATCCTGATCCAATCATAGATTTTAAGTGTTCACTAATGGCAGCTAGGGAACTTTAAATATGTGGTGGTTACAATGACTTCCTAGTGAAATGATAAGTGAAAGAGTAGCAAGCACGGTTGAGGGGTTTTCTGCATGGACCTAGCTTCTAAATTATGTTAAGAGCTGCAAAGGCACACCAACTGAATGGCCCACTATATGAAGGTGCCCTCATTCCCTCCTTCCTTGTAATGCTAAAATCTTAAATCGCAGTAGCCAAGTATTATGTAACAACAACATAAAATATTTATATACCAGATTCTTTCCAAAGTAATTAAAATAACTTTCAAAATATGTACTGAAATATCTTGAATTTTGTCTTTTTACTAATTTACACTAAAAAGTTCCACAGTAGCCTGTTTAGTTAGAGTGCATTTACAGCTAGTGAGTTCGAATCCTAGCTTTTTGAAGATCCATCGGGTAAAGGCAACTGGGGCACATAAAATATGTCGGGTCGCAATGTCTTCCAAGTTCCCATTCCAAATTAATACCTAAGGGGCTGGTTGGAGCCAGGCTATGGGTCTTCTGTGGCTTCAATCTCTAAATTGGAAAACCCAAATGGTGCCCCCATCTATGAGCCAAAGTTGTACTTCCACCTTCGTACGCAAGTGCTCTATTAAAAAACAGAAGCCACTCATTCTAACTTCATTTGTGCAGTCTATGACAGGCAAGCTTGACTTTGTCAAGAGCCATTAGTAATAACAACAATACTAAAATACGTTTTATATTTTTTCATGAATTGTTGAAAAATTGAAAAAATAAATGATTTAATATTTTATCACAAATAAATAATGAAGCCATATTTAACTTTATAAAGTTTTGATAAGACTTTGAACTAATAACTTTGAAAGTTTTGAATAAATATAGTGTTTAATACATATGAATATATTTATAGTGTCTAAATATTCCACAAATAAATGAAATGATATATTTTGAAATATCTTAAATAAATTGAACACAAAGGCTAATATACTTAGAAAATAAAAATTTCTAAGTCTTTTAAGACATAAATTTTTTTTATCATAAACAATTAAATTACCTTTTAAAATTTTGTTAAAATTTTTATAAATATAATTCAGTCAGCCACATAAAACCTTTGAGCAGAGATTTTAACTTCTACATTATTAGAAATAATTATGTATAAGCTATCCCCGTATAAAAACCACCAATGACAGAAAAAAATAACCATTCAAATTCATTCAACAGGTAAATGGTTATAATGAAAAAAATTACTCTCAAATATAAATAAATTTTAAAAAAGCTCACCTTTTTGTTCGGGCCCAGTTTTCTTCCATTTTATCATTACACACATTGACTACATAATTTATGTACTGAAAAATAATAATACATAAGATAAAACTTTAAATAATTATAATCAGATTGCACAAATAGAAAATATTAAGTTAATTAAGTAAAACCAAATATATGCTTTGTATAAAAAAAACAAAACAAAAGAGTTATAAAAAATAAATAAAAAAAAAACGGTTTTGTATAAAAATAGTATTTAAAATGTGTACTTCATAAGCAGTGAAACATAATCAGCATTAATATAAAAGTACATAACATGGGAGCTTGAAATAGTTTTAATGTGCATTTTGAATTTTTGTCGAGAGTTTAAATTTCAAACTAACTTTCAGAGGGCAAATAATTAGAGAATTACAACTAACACATCTTTGTATTTAGACTTTTCAAACAGTATAGTGTACAAAATCATGGCAGCAGGTATACAATATAACATTACAAGGTCTTGTCTAGTATTACCATGCTATAAAGACAAAATGGGGGGAAAAAACATGGATTGAAAAAAATTTAGAGAAAATGGTCAGTATTACAATTGAGCAAATGTAATGTATAAAAAGTAAACAACTACCAGAAAACAAAGAAAAAGTACATTAAATAAATAAAGCTCAATCAACATTGAGATTCTTTAGTGTCAGTTGGAAACTTACAGTTAAAAGTGGATTCTGAATCACTACAAACACCCAAATGTAAAATATGATTCAAACTCGCAAATCACACATATTGAGCTAAAGCCAAGAATGTTAAGCAATCCAATTATCACTAAGTATAAAGAAGTTGTGTAAAACAACGTCCATCCTTAATGCATTGTCTACTTAAAATGAAATTTTCCTTGATACTATTCCTATTGATGTTGCAAGGCATACCCAATCACAATTTCATAGACACGAGGATGAAATAAAATAACTAGGTTGATCAGTCAGTACATTTCCCGACTTTAATATAATGAAAATGATATAATCTATATGTTCAATCAAGAATTATTATACACCACTAACATGTCTCCCAGAAATGTAGAAAAATGCGTACAATATACCTCTACATACTTTTCATGATTCATTCCATCCAGTTGAAATCAAGATTATCATCCTAACTTAAGCCAAGCAGTATTATAAACTAAAAGTATCTATGACACATTAAAAAAATTTTCCTTAAAAAAATCTCATTCTTTTATTATTTTGATAATCATCTATAATTTAAATACCAAATATTTATGAGGAAACAAGAATAAATCTTAGAATTCTATTATTTTTCAATAACTTTGATTTTTTTTTATCTTTATAACAACTTTTCCAAATGAAATTTATATTAAAAATTATTAGTTTTTCAAAACATTTTATGGAATTTAATCATTTTTACTAACAAAGAGACTTATGTCTTGAAATAATTTTACAAATTGATTAAAAATAAATTTCTCAAATAATAATTATAATTTTATTTTGATGCAAAAAAGGATTTGATATGAAGATTTCTTTAATAAACAAATTTACAATATAAAAACAAAAGACAGCTTATAATTTATGAACTACAATACATCAGTTATATGTAATAATAAAATTAAATGTTTCTGGTAAGTTTATTTTAATATTGTAGAAATATGTTTTAAATGAAAATGTAAATACAAGTAAAATTTTTATTTGTAACTTTAATTAATTTTTTAAGGTTTAGACACTTTCATTTTTTCACTCTTGTCTACAACCAATTTCCTTTACCTTGTTAGAAAAAAACACCGTTTACTACTAATATTTAAAGTGTGAGATTACAGAAATTGAGTATAGACTCTAATAAATTTTAATAATGTCATATGTTCTTTGTAGAAGTATTTTCTTCAATTTCTTTAGTTTTCATTATCCATTAATTAATATTTTTCTATTTTTCAGATATTTAAGTTCTCAGAAAATGTTATTTAAAAATACTTTTCCCAATTCAATGAACAGCTGAAAACTAAGAGGATTTATAATAATTTAACCATCAGAGTCATCATTAATCTATTCCATGAAGCAAAGGTAATTACGTGGAGAAACTATGATAGGAACTTTTCCTATCATAATTGTAAAAAGAGTTTAGGTGATGGATGGATGCATAATTGTGAAAGGCATTTGATTCCAAAAAGATAGATATACTAAGGAAAATATTTAAATTTTTCATACTTTTCAAGTTGAAACTAAAAGTTTCTTTAACAAAATTGAAAGTGATCTAGTTTAAATCAGGTTATGAAAAATTATTTCATTTTTGTATTAAAAAGACATTAAAAATATTTCAAATATAAAAGTTTTCTTTAAGTTAGTATCAGTTTTATAACATCTTTAATTCACATAAAAGTATCTGTAATTGATAAAAAAGTATTGTTAAATTTATTACACATTATATATTTTAAAAAAGAGAACCAATTTTAATTAATTACCTCAGGTGAAACTAATAATTTACCGTCACAAGATAGTGGTACTTCTAATGATAAAGTGCTTCTAACAGCCTGAAAACAATTTCTTGATTTAATTAAATTTCAAACATTAAGAACTAAGTTTAAATTTAATTAAATATCTATAAAAATTGTAAACTTGAGTTGACTTTTAGAACATGAAAGTAGATTTATTTAGGATGCATAAACAATATTTGATTGAAAAATTCACCATTTTACACATTGATCAATATAAAACTAATTAATAATTAGACTTGTTATAAAAATATGAAAATAAAAAAAAAAATTCATACATGTTTTCAAATTGCATCTAAGCTTTATAATTTTTTAATAATTATAAGTGAACAAGCAGTCTAGATTGTAAAATATATGCAAAGGTACTTCAATAGATATGGTTGAGACTAGATGATTTATTTATTTTATATAGTTCATTTCTTGTTTATTAAAATGCTTTTAATTAACTTTAATATAATCTTTAATTTAGCATTCATTTAACTTTATTTATTAATTTTAACTGCTTTCCACAATATCATCTGAGATGACATTATCACACTGAATATGTTATTACTACAGCTTATATACAGAACTGCTCTTGATTTCTTTACTCACTATGGTTGTTCAGTTTAATTTTAACTATGCAATATTTATTAGCTCTTTCAAATTAAACATTATGATATTCACATCAGTTATGCTCTGAATGTTGTCTATGAGCTGGCAGTCATTTGCTAGCATTTAACAAGGTTTTTAACATTCTCCTTGTATAAAGGATGCAAATGTTCTATCATTGATATGTACCATTCACACGTTAAGGAATCTTATTTGTATATGTTTCTATGTAAATGTCTGAATTACACATATTCAATGCATTGAAACATTATTTTTGTTACAAAAGTATTTGGATATAATTCAATATAAAAATATCATGATTTAATTAAAAATCAAAATGAATTCAAAATACAAGCATTTAATAATGAAAATGAGACTAATTATATAATTTAAAGTTAATTTCAGTAAAAGGAGATACTTTTTTAGACTGTTATATATTTAACAATCAAATTAAATAAACCTACAAATATCAAATAAATAATACGAAAAAGGAAAATAATAAAAAAGCTTGCTATTTCTTAGATAAAATATGATATATTGTGAGGGCTGTTAAAAATGTAAAGTTCTGCTATAATATATCAAGGAAAAGGCTAAAATTCAATTGATCTAAGCATAAAGTAACGACTATAAACTGTTAATTACAATTTTAAAAAATATACACAGATTTTTTTAGCTGAAATACATTAAAAATTTTATTCAGTCAGTAGCTTTCAAAAGATTTAACTGAAGCAACATTTTTTTAACCTACTTTAACTTCATTACTTATTATTTTTAATTCTAAAAAAAATTAAAATATTTAATTTTATCCCTTTTTCGCATTAGATGTTTTATTAGAAAGGAACTGAAATTTAAAAACTTAAAATCTAATTTTTCATTTCAATTATTAGCAGAAGAAAAAAAAAAAAATTGCATAATACATTTTTAGAAAGAAGCACACAATTTTTAGAAAGAATTATTTTAATGAAATATAACTATTGAATATAAAGTTCACATCTAATCCTTTCAACTTGTTGACTGATTACAGAATGTTCTTTTAAAGTATTTTATTTTCTGAACAACTGGCATTCCAAGCATAGAAATAAGGATTACCAAATGTGCTAACAGCAATCTACTAAAATGCCAGTAAACATAGAGATATGCTCATAAATCAATCTAATCATAAATGAACATTTATTAACAATTCAGTTAAATGATTAGCTCCATCAAAAGAAAATAATACATGAACAAGTACAATATTCTATCTCAAAAAGAAAAAAGTTTATTAAATGAAAGTAATACATTTTTTAAATTTTGTTCAAATAAATTTAAAGTATTCATTAAAAATTTGATTTTTATATTAATAGTTTTTAAAATTTTAATAAAGTTAAGAAATTTTGAAGGTAAAAGAGTTTAACATTTTATTCTTATTTCTATCACAAAAGGAATTTGATAGATTCAAAGGATTTAAGAACTTTTTAAAAATAAAAATTTGGTATTAATCTCATTTTTTTAATTTAAATAAAATTATTATTAAACAAACAGAATTAATCTCTGTTAGAGAAAATACTGAAAGGTAATAATTTTAAAACAATTGAAAAGGTGCTTTTAATCTTAGGAAACTTTCTTTTATAATTTAATTTTTAATTTAAGGAATATCAAGCATTAAGTTACAAGTTTATCAAAAATGAATTTGTTCATATCACCAAAATTATTCATTAAATTTAAGTTTGTTAAATTTTCTTGATATATAATGCAATTCCAACTTAAAGATCTATTTTACAGTGATAAATTATAACACTTTAATAAATTTTATTAAAGTTTTTTGTGTATGTATAAACATTTGTTTAAAAATATAGTCAAAATTATTTTAGTAAGTTTTGGTGGTGCTGTAATTAAAACAGTGTGTATATAAATAACATTCTTAAATTTACTGTGCATTCTTTTTAATAACATTAATTTTACACAAATTTCTGATAAGGTAGGCAAATTCATTTCCATACCTGAAGAAGTGGAATTTAATGATAGCAGGATTATTGTCAACCATAATGTAGATAATATGAACAAAAAATATTTCATGTTTTTGAAATTATTTTTACATAAAAAAAAAAAAAAAAAAAAAAATCACATTTTAAGCATAACTTAGATTTCAGAATAAACTTTGTGAAAGCATTTTACAATTTCTGCAAATAGTAAAAAGATGAATATTGATATATATTATCAGATAAATATGAATGTTACATTTTAAACACGTAACATTTTTTTGGCAGCAATTTTTATAATTTGATTTTCTTATTTACCTCTTTTTAATTCAAAAAGAAAAACAAACACTATTCATAATAACAAAAAATAAAAATAAAAAATGTTATTTTTCTATTTGAGAGATTTTAATTTTATATTATTTAAGATTTTGGGACATTTAAAAATGCAACTTTATTACTCATTTATATCAAATAATAATATTCACACAGCATGAAACATTTTAGAATTTAGATTTCAATAAAAAAGAGTTTAAAAATTAAAATGGTATGTAAGTCTACTTTCGTTTCTCATTAATAAAAATTAAAGCATACATACCAAAACTACACCACCATTTTTACTCATTGTAAGTCCCGAGTTTCTAAACCCAGATTCTAAACTGCAAATATGCTGAAATAAAAGAGAAATATTATACATATACATATATATACATATCATTAAAAATATATTAAATTTAAAAATTTTATTTTTAAATTGATAATAAATGACTAAAAATATCTACAAAAATGCATGTTTATAACTCTATTTTATAACATACATACATACATAGATAGCTTTGGTTCATTCATTTTATTTTCATGTTTAACTTTGAATGGAAATTTAAAATTATTATAAAAACAAGCATAATTAAAATCTATTTATTTAGCAAAAAAGAAATAAATACAAAATAAAAATAATAATAATAATTTTTAAAATAAAAAAAAAATGCTGCAAAAATCACATTTTTAAAAATTTTACAGCTTTTTTAATGTTGTGTGTCAATTTTTAAAGTTGATTTGAAAGATTGTTATTGAGAGTGACTATAGACATATAAAAACATTTTTTTAAGAATTTTAAGAAAATAGATTTTCCTAAAATGCTTAAAAATATTTTAATTTTGTGTTCTTGCCCTACAGATTAATTAAGAATTCTTATATATCTATAATTTTAATTGGAATCAATAAAATGGATATCAGTTACTATTTCTCTAAGCACTAGAAAATATAAAGAGAATATAAAAACAAATGTTAGAATTTTCATTAAAATACTTTTGTATTAATTTATGCAAAACAAACCATATCAAAGAATTATATTAATGAATCAGTTATGCTCTTTTAATCACCAGCCATTTTTTTAATCAGAATGGATAGGAATTAATATATTGTTGCAATATAAATTAAAAACTTTAAATTAACAGTTTTAAAAGTATTTGGTAAATTGATAGCTGAGAAGCACAGAATCTGCTTTGATAGTAGATATTTGAAGAAGTACTTGCAGAGTTTGATTTTTTAAATAAAAGTAAATTTCTTAAGTGATATTTTTAAATTATGTACTGAGAATACATAATTGAGATCAATCTATCTATATATATATATAATGATATGTGTATCTCAATTATGGATTTTCAGAGCATAATTTAAAAATATGCATACATCTGGATCAAAATTAGCCCACAATTTAAAAATATAAAATAAAATTAAATATGCAAAGAAAACATTTGTGACTAACATTACATTCCACAAATAGCTTCACTTTCTACCTATGAAAATTTGCTTTTATTTCATTGAAAAATCCTATATAATAAATATAATTTAGAAAATTAAATCAAAAAAGTATAAACAAACATTTAAAGTGAAATACTTTTAATGCAATTTATTTAGAAATAATTTTGAATGTCATAATTTCTCTCAGTGTAAACAATGAGTATAACAAGATTTTATTGGTAAAAAGTTCAGTTTTCAAGAGCAACAAATTTTTCAAAATTTACAACTTAGATAATTTAAAGTTGCTAATAGTGATGTGTAAGTATCTTAAGTGAACAGTGAATTATTTTTTATAGCTTTTAGTTGTATTGCAGAGACCTTAGAAATAAGTTGCAAATTTACACAAAAGTAAGAATTTAATTAGGTTACATTTCAACAGTTTTACATTAATAACAACTATAATTACTTAAATAAAAAATATGTAATAGTTTTATATTATTGTAATTAATGCACAATTTACACATACATTGATAGATGAAAAAGATTGGAATAATTAATATCTAAATTATTGAAACTTGAAATTTTTTTTGAATTTAATGAAAACCAAAATAGATATATGTAATATTTTAAACAATCAGGTAATATTTAACAATTAAAAAACATTCCTAGATTATTGAAAGCAGTACTTTTTTAATTGAATATAAGAGGAAAAATTAATTTTTTTTACTCTTACTAATACTAGTGGATCAGTTTTTAATATAATAAATCTGATTACAAAAGATAAGCCTGCAAACACTTTTCAATAGTAGTTACTATAAATAAATATTCCTTTCAAATCAGCTTGGAAAACAAACATTACATGAAATTCATAACGAAACAAATTATTTCTTGGAGTAAATTACTAATTTTAACAATTGACACACATTATGCGCTTAATTCAAAGCCTAAATATTTAACAAGAACTGAAACCTTTAGAGGCACATAACGTTTTCCAATTTTTATGAATATAATTTTTACATGCAATGGACTTTTTAATGAAAATACACACAATGAAATTCAAAAATTTTAACACATACTCTGCAGATTACACACAGGAAAATATGGCGCTTGAATCTAGTGATTAAACTTAATACAGTTTATGAAAGCTTGTATAAACATTTATATTATAAAATATGTACATAAGCATATTCATGCTAATAGCTATGAAGAAATAAAACAAACCGATAATTTGAGAACAAAAGCAGTAAAAATGTATTTCTTTTAAATACATGATTTACTCTAAGAAAATCAAATCAAATCACTGCTATTCTTTAAATGCTTTCATTCTAGGAAATTTTGTTATAATAAAATTTGATTTCATTCTTATTTATTAAGAGAATTTTAGTAATACAGAATTTAGCAAATATGAATATACCATTCCTTTATATTATATGCATATTTCCTTTTAGCATTCATACAGTTAAAGGATACATTAATAAAATAATTGAGTAAATTTCTAGAAAAAATAATTGCAAAAGGTAAAATACTTAAATGATACATCTAGGGAATAGAAATTTATTTGCAGAATAAGATATATAATAATTTATTTCACTTAATAAATCAAAATTTGATGTCTTTTCATAAGAAAAAAAAATTTATTTTTTCTATCAAGCAAGAAAACAATTTTTGCCAGATTTAAAATGTTTTTAGGTTTTTGTTGAAGAATCTTGTCAAACTATAATACTTAGATATTCTGAGAATAAGAACTTGAAGTTAACACATGATAAAATATTTTTAGTTATTTTTTAAAATTAATTTTAGTAAAATGTCCCTGATTCATATGAAAATATATTTAAATGGTTAATATTTTGCCTGGATGAACAAGTTTAATCCTTTTATAAATATTGGCACTTTTTTAATAGTAAATTTATTTACTGATTTCACATTTTGCAATTATATAACAATCATAATACTAAAACAAATTGTTATCACATTTCATTCAATATTCATAGGTTAGAAGCTGACATTAAAGGCAAATGATATTTTTCTTCACAAATATTTTCTCTACTTTCAACTGAGCAAGTTAAAATAAATTGCATTGACATGTAATGTATTTATAAATATATATGAAACAGGGCTAAAAAATAGCATTTTCTACACCAGAGGAAATATTTGCTTCAGAACGTAACTTTTCCTTCATATATATATATGAAGAATACACAAACTAATTTATATATATAAAAGTCTGCAGAGTCTAAAGCAAATGTTCCTCCATTGGAAAAAAATGCTGTTTTTTAATATGATTCACTCAATTTTGTAAAACTAAAAATTGTTACTTGTTTTTCCAAGTAACAATTGCATACATTATAATAAAGCATAAATTGGATATGTAAGTACCCATGTTTGGATTCATTAAAAAAAAATAAATAAAATAAAAAAACATTTACTAATTTTCGAGCCTTTTCTACAGATGAGCATCTAATATGCATTACAAAAGGTTCAAATTTTAATACAGCTGAGCCAACATGATTTTCGAGGACTTCCATCTGAAATTCAAAAATTTATATAATTAGTTTATTATTTGTTATTTTAAATTAAAAACTAATGACTTTACAAAATGATTTCAAAATGTAAATTAGAATAATCTACACTTTTGTCCAGAATGAAATTTACGCATGATCAAAACAAAAATTATTAATAAAATTAAATTATTTTATAATTTATATGGATAAAAAATATACAACATTTTTAGCAAATGAGACTTTTTAATGGACATTACATTTTTTAGAAAACAATAATTAAAAAGCTTCCTTTTTTGTATTAATTTTGCATTAGTAGTTTTAATGCATAGATGTTTATCACATAATTTACTATCTTGAATCATTATAACAGTCGAATCTAATATGCAAATTTTTAAAAACATGCTGAAATATTTATGATATTAAGTATAAATAATATTGAGTTTCTATGAAAATGAAAAATGTTTTATTGATGTAATTAGACTTAATTGCTTATGCATTATAATAAATAAGTAATGCAAATATTAGATAGGTTAAATGAATTTATCAATTAAATTTTTCTATTAAATGTTTCACACTACACAAGCAAAAACTAAAAAAAAAAAAAAAAAAAAAAAAAAAGTAATAAGTTTTAACAACTTTTATTAAAATTTAAATAAGCATTTAACATTTTCTTTCTTTCTCTTTCCTTTAAAAAAAACTAGCATACTTAGAAAGTTAAAAAATTGCATAGTAAGACAAATTAAAAATTTTAATACTTGGAAAAAACAATTTACCACATTTTCATCAGTTATAACATCATGGCTAACAAAGAGCCAATTGCAGCCTTTCTTCTTCAAAGCCTATAATATAGACAAGATTATGTAATTATTAATTATTTATTAATTAATTATTTATTAATTAATTATATTAATTAGTATATATAAATTTTTATTACATATTTTGCTTCACTGAATGGGGCAATCATGATCTAAAAATAATTGTACAAATACAACACAGATCTTCATTAATTTTTCCCCTCAATAAATTAGATAGAAGTAAAATTAAGATTAAAAACTTAATTATTGTAAATAAATGAAAATATTTAAAAATTTATAAATTAAAAATATAAAATTTGTTTATTAACACAATGATGATAAAACAAATAATAAAAAAAATGAAACAAATAAAATTAGCTAAAATATTTCATAAGCAGATAAAATAATTTAAAACCTTGAATGGTAATATTGTCGAATTCTTAAATTTGTAGTATTTTAATAGGTTATTTATATTTTTCATTGTACCATAGTTTATAGTAAATTGTAGTTACCATAGTGTGATATTTATTTATGTTTGTAGTGATTGAGCTTGTTAAACTATCAAAAAGTTTATTCCTAAAATAAAGTTTAGTTCTTTAATCTGCTTACAAAATTCAATAGAAATTAATATATACATAAGTAACAAATACTATAAAAAAGTTACCAAGATTGACTTTTTGATTTATTTCTCCCAAAAACAATGTTTCATTTTTTAAAAGTTCTATAATATTCTTTGTTATTCTTTTTAATATTCTTTGTGTTTTTGTTTGTTTTGATAAACAGTACACATAAATATCTAATGTGTGTTCTAATTCAGTTTTTTTGTTCTAATTTAATGTTTGTCCTTTCAATTTATAATTAGGTAAGAAAACTAGGTATGTATTTTCTCCTGGTAAAATTTAAATTTAGTAAGCCAGAGGTAAGTCAAGAATCAACTATAAACTCATTGAATAAGATGGAAAATAATTATAAGAGAATGTAGCAAAGTGGAAACATTCACTAAGTTTATGTACATTTAACCTTTAGCCTCACAATACTAAAAACTAAATCTAAAAATATATGATTCACAATACTAAAAACTAATTCTAAAAAATCAATATATAAAAAACATTAAAAAATCATAGATAAAATATAATACAGTGGAAAACAATCACATCTTAGGAGCTCACTCATTTTTGAGTGTGTTTTGGGTGAGGCAACCCCAAGGTATCTGAGCTACCTAGCATATGGGGTGTATAGCAGGGCACTCTGTTCCTGATATTATATCAGGGAATTCTTCCTCCAAGTTGGGTGTTAAATGCTGGGCTAATCCCTTAGCTTAGAAAAAATTCTCAGATTCAGAAATCTCAAAAAGAAATTTCTGATTGACCTTTTCTCAACAACATTGCTTGAAATCAGACTTGAAATTCAGATAATGGAACTTACCTAACATAGAGGAAAACAATGAAAAGAGAGACCTGCAATCAGATGGCTAATGAGGGGGAAAGGAACTTAAAAGCGATAGGTGTGAATCGATGGAGGAAATTTGTAATGGATGGATGAGGAAAACTTAGGGTTGTTGTTGTTGGGAAAACTTAGGGTTGTATTTGGATTTTGTGGCACAAGGTCCAAAGAGGACAAGCTGCGCCAAAAATTAAGTTTTAAAGAAAATTGACATAGAGGAAAACTTAGGGAGACAGTCTTGACCAGCAACAAGCTGTAGTACCAATGAAGGAGAGAAAGAGAATAATAGATAGTTCCATTAAATGTAAAGTAATATGTTAAATTTTATGAGTTCAGACAGATAAATTATTTCTCATCAATATTTGAATTTCATATCCTTTATATTACGCATTCATACAAAAGCAAGAAATTTTTCTGACTATCATTCTGTCTATTTTTAGCAAAGATTTTCTTACAATGTTGACAAACACATATTAAATTATCTATTTAACAAGAAATTAAAATGAAGAATCTAATGCATTCCAAATGAATGCAAGAATTTGAATAAATTAAAATCAACCTATTTTACTCCATACAGTAATTCAGTTTACCTACAATTCAGAGTTTTGCATTTAAATAAATTTCTAAAATTTGTAATGTTATCATAGTTTATAAAAAAAATGGCTGGTACTTTACTTGTGGACTATGATTCAGATTTTGTAAACTTATACAGTAAAAAGGTACTTAGTTTTCGATTTTTATTACAGCCCAAAATATTTTATACCATTAATTTAGTTGGAACTTTTAAGGGCATTATAAAACTAACACAAAATTAAATTTGGAAAATTTAAAAAAATGAAAATTTCTTAGAATTACAGCTTAATAAGTCCTTTTAAAGGCAAATTTTCATTCTCTTTTTATATCTTATTTTTTGGTAAAAATTTTTTCTCATAAAATTTTTACCAATTATAAAAAGTGCATATTACTATATTTTTAAAAATTGGTAAAAATTTTTCTATAATCTATATTTCAATAAAAGAAAAATGGTCGTTCAACAGAAAGCAGATATTAGAAAATAATTTCCCATAAAATCATTCTAATCAATACCTTAATGCAATTATGAATTTAAACATCAATATGATTTGAAATATATAGAGTTGTGAATTTCCTATTCAATTTTAATAATTATTGATGTGAATACTATATTATTGTTGAGATGGTAAAATGGTTCTCACCATAAAGAAAAACATTTTGGCCAGAACTGACATTTTTAGCAATTCAACAAAACATTTATATTAAAAATAATTGATCAACTGCAAAACATTGCAAATAATTATCAACATCATTGCAAATTTTAACCACAACACCTTTAAAAAAATGATTTCTGGACACTATTTCACATAATTCTAAAAGAACAGTTCCCTTACTAATTACAAGATATTTTGGTAAAAATATCATTAAATGTTATGAAAAATACTATGCCTGAATGCATATATACAGACATGGTATTTTTAATATCAAATAGAATTCATCAATTCAGCAATTTATAATTTTGATTTCCGCTTCAATCTGAGCATTTTTTGCAAAATCTTCTCTAACTTGCAAATCATTGTTAAATGAGGTATAAAAAGTTACTGCAAGGTGATAAACTTAACTTTACCGTCACTACTTCAGTTAATATTTCTATTAATTATGCCAACATATTTAATTTAAATAAAAACCATAGAAAATAATATCAAATATTAAACTTTAAAATTTTTCATTCATGATGAATAGAGGATAAATGAGTATTTTAGGGTAAATATGGTTTTATAACAAATTAAAAATTTTTAATTGAACCTGACAATTTGGACTTTTTATATTATAAGTTATTGCACATAATGCCAAAAACAGAATGAATGATGAACAAATATAAAAACATAAATAACTTTTCTCACTGTAATAATAAGAAAGGAATAATATTCAAAATACATATAAGCAGTTTTGATAATTATGCTTATCTTAGTTAATACAATGAAGAAAGCTGTACAAATATAGTGATATAAATGTATAATTCAATTAGACATACTGAATTTACAAGCACAAGTGTGCGGCCAGAGCAACAGCTAGTTGTAAAATACCCATCCTGATCGTTAATAAGTTCAACAAGCTCAACTATTTTAACATCAACTGATCCTTTTCTACTTAAATCAATCTTCTGCAAGCTAACTTTTTTTTGGTTTGTGAACTCCATTTCCTATAAATAAACAAAAATGTAAAAAGAAGTTAAGCACTGTGTAAGCTTATCTAATGGTACTGATGATAAACAAAACATTTTTACAAAAATAATATGTTATGATTAATGTTTAGTACACATTTTTGTAAACCTAAGAGCATCATGTTCCATGTAAAGAGAAAAAGTTAACAGTAGAATGAATTGTATTATTGCAATACAATGAAAATACAGCAATTTTATTAAAAAGCCCTGACAAAGTTTTGAGCAATGAAAATATATTACTGCTACTCAATGATTTTAACAGGCTTAATTCCAGATATGTAACATGGTGGATTTGGGAACATTTGGGAAAGCAATAAGGTTTGCAACATGGGCTTTATTCTATGAGTTGGTAGAAGCGCTAAATGTGCCAAATCTGCCGATTACAGAGCCAGAATGAATTCATTCAGATATTTTATGATGGTGTGGTTCATTTGCAGTTTTAGTGATGCTATGAACTTATGCTGAGTTTTAATTTTAAGTTCATTTTTAACTGGTTGTGTGAATGAAATTTTAATTATTTTTGGACAATATAAAAGTTAATTAGATATTATTTGGATGTGATAATTTCTTAAAATTGTTGAATTTGTAATTTATGTTTTTTAAAGGTATTTTTTATTAAGACATAACTTATATTTTCGAAAGTTTTTTAATTTATAGTGTGAGGGAGATTGAAAAGGCAAATGTGTTTTTGTTATGTATTAGTCTATTTAATTTGCTATTTTATATAGTAAAATAAGCATAATTTATTAAATATAGAGAAACATTTAAAGTGTTTTTTGTCGAGTTGCATTTGTTAATTATAACTACAATAATGTGCTGTTTTCAGATAGGCACATGTCTCTGGATAATTAGAACTCACAAAATTATCATAATTTTGAGCTAATTTTAATTAACAATGCAACATGAAACCTATATATATTTCAAATATTTCTATATACTTAATAGATTAACATAACTAGTACATAAAATAGCAAATTAAATAGAACAATACATATGATGAAAGTGATCACTTAGTCATCACCTTCCTTCAAAAGTAAAAAAAAAAAACTTAATTTTGAAATAACTTACAAAAATATAAACAAAATTTTAAACATTACAAAATTATAGCATTTAATATTTTCAATTGTAAGAAAATTTTAAAATTTCACTCACAACCATTTCAAAAATATAAAAACAGTGTTATCTTCAAGGATTACTAAAATTCCAAATTTGGCACAAAATGCCACAGAGCAGAGGTGCCCAGATCCATCTAAACCCAACTTGAAAACTCCAAATAAATCGCACATTGGAATATGCAATAAAATCATCAACCGGATCTATTCTGGCAAAGTAATTAATAAGTTTGGGACATTTAGAACCTATACTGATTCATAGGATCTAGCCCATATAAATTTTATTTGGCTTAGTTGAGATTTTTACTTCAGTTTAATGTGTTTGGAATGGGTTTTCTAAGCAGGTACAAGCAAATATTTGAAAGTTATTTACATAATTAGCAGGATTTTACTAATTAAAATAAGTTTTGAGAAATAATTTTTCAGATTATGTGTCATTCTTCTCTATGACACAATAGAAAGCACAATTTAATCAGCTATTACATATTCTAGTTGTTGATGTAGAATTAGTAATCATGGAAAAACTGGTGTTTTCATTTTTGGTTTTAGATTAAAATCAAAAGTATCTGAACAAGCAGTCTGCTTTTGTAACTCATTTTAGAAAATGTACAGTATCCATATGTCACTCCAATATCCAGTTATAAAGCCCGAGAGGCTAGTTGATCAAGTTGAGACATTTTATTTCACAGAAGCAGCCATCCTTGTCCTATGCTTATTCCTTGGATCAATGTGTCCTTTGCAATCACAGACTTGTATCTAGTGGTTCGTTAATTGTTTAACTAAGCCTAATAAGCTCTAGAAACGATTATTCAGAAAGAAAACTAGCAGTTATGCAGTTTTAGAAATACTCTCAGCCCATCTCAGCAAGCACCAATTGTCCTCTTGAGGTTGAAGTTGTTTAATCCTTTGCATTTCCCATGATGATATTCAAACTATTTTTTTATAAACATGTTACATGTTTACATGAGTACCAATCACCACATTATCACCAAGTAAGAGTTCTAAGTGTAGGTGCATTATGTTTAGTTGCACCTTGCTCAAAGAGAAAAATATAGGGTAAAAAAATATAAAAAATATACAATCTTATGACACCAGTTTTTATTTGCACTTTTTGTTGAATAACAGTGGGAACTCAAAAAAATAAACAACCCCACAGGAATTTTTATTTAATTTTGTACTTAAGAATAGTTAAATATATTTTAATGTAAGCATTTATATGCTTTCAAACTATTTAAAAACCTAATTTGATAAATTAATATCAAATGAGAATACAATATAGAAATAAAATCTAAAGCAAATAAAAATAGAGCACTTTGTCTAAAAATTGGATTAAGAACACATAAGAAAAACATAACATAAATATAAATAATTAGAATTGATTCCCAATTTTATAGACACAATACATAAAATACAACTTCTAACTCACTGCCATATGTAAAAGATATGACATTAAATAAGAAACTATACTAGTGTCATTAGTAGCACACACACATCATATATAACATACATTTTACACTTAATGTTGTTATTCCATAATAGACAAGATAAAATTGCTTTGATTCAAGTTCAACTTTCAATGATTGTATGAAAGCTATATCATTAAAGAAACTATGCAATCTAGAAAAGAAGCCTGGAACTCAGCTGCACAGTAGCAAATTTCTATGCAGTTCTAAATTTTATTTCAAGAATTTTAATCATATTTTACTTCGAGAAACTCCCGATTTTAAAGAAGTATATAAAGTGCAAGAGTTTTGCTCTAATAACAAAAATCAAAGCTCTATAAAATTTAAAATCAAAAATTGACCATGAACGAAAATTTCTACCTTCCTTATTATAAATTCCCATTGAGTAGAAATTTTTGTTCATTGGTAGGAATACTAATATATTTATGCATTACAGTAGCAAACACAGTAAAATCAATAGAGAAAATATTTTTTTTATGTATACATAATATGTATAATATATAATATCAATCTAAATATTTACACTGCCATATGTAAAAGATAGTTAAGTTTCATATTAAAAAGTTAGATTTTTGCAAAGCAATAGTAATAACATGTGACACTAATAAGATGCGATTTTATAATAACCTGTGCATTAACAAAATATATGCAACAGATTATTCCTAGTACATTTAACATGGTGGATTTGGTGACATTTATAAGAGTGATAAAGTTTGCAATCTATAGTTGTTCATTTAGAAAGATTCAGAATGTTATTATCTTTAGTCTTTTGAATGATTATACATTTATGATTTATGTACAATTTTTTAATAGCATGTTTATGCATTTGCATTTTCAGATAACAATTATTCGTTTTTGTTAACACTAATTCATGGCAATAATCATAAAAATGTCACTTTTTTTTTGGCAATAGTTTGGTAACAAGCAACATTTTATTTTGTTGTTGGCAAATTTTTTGAAAATAGTACCTAACATGTTATGTACACTAGAATTTTACCTATGTAACTTTTGAATTAGATTTCACTACAATTTAAGAAAATAATGGAATTAGATTTTTTTTCTTATCATTTAGCATATTTCAATTACTTAAAAATTTTATAACTATATTAGAACTTATAGCTTAAGTTGTGGTAAGAATTTTTACGGATATTTATCACTGCCAGAAAAAAAGTGGGGCATCCAAAGCGCAATTTTACTTAGAGATTTTGCTGGCTGTTCATTATGCTTAATTTAAAATGATTTGAAACATATTTAAAAAGACTTCCTTATTTCCTTTCAAGAAAAGCAAATAAACAAAAGAAAAGAAGCAAACAGGGAAAACTTTCTTTATTTTGCAATCTTCGTCAGATTATAAAAATTTGAAAACAATTTTATAATGATTTGTATAAAACATTGAAGTTTACTTTCAGTTGGCTTAACCAGTATTATCTTGTTTAGATCACAGCTACTTTTGATGAGAAAAGGTAAAATCCTAATATATGTAACATAATAATTCATAAAGAATAAACATGATATTATAGTCAACAATTTATAATTCTTTATTTTTATAAAACTAAATAAATCATTATAACTTAATTATTAAGTTTACAAAAGAAAATATAAACTTTATTGCCTTTTTAAATGACATGGTTAAATTGCGGTTTGAGTTCCCTTCCTCGCCAACTCTTGAATTTGAAGCGCTTTTTCGCACATGGTCATTAATTACTCTTTTATTTTAGCCTTTTCATTGATCGCTAATTAAGTTTCACTTTGAAATAGCGGTATAATTTTCACCATAGCGTCAGCGTTTTTGAAAACACGCCAAGCAGGGGACCCAAAGCAGATTTTCCCCGATCATATTAACGCTTATACTTGTTTACAAATTAAGAAAAAATGTAAAATTTGCAACTCTATACCATGCTAAAATAAATACAAACCAGACCACAGAAGTAATCAAGCCAACTAATTTTTAAAACTTACAATATTTATGAAATTTTGCTTCGTATGAAAACTTTTAAAATATTAACCCGCGCAATTTGTTTTTTTTTGTCTGAGAAAAATTGTGAATTGCGATTCAAGTGTAATTTCTATACTTATATTATCTTTTACTTTAAATGACATAAGAGGATTGCTTAATATTATGTAAGGTACTCCAATCTTTTAATAAGTTTTACAATCTCTTAATCATAAACTTTTACATCATGAATAAAACTATAACTTATTTAAAATGGATAAAATATAAAACAGTTCTTCCAATTTAAATAAATTTGAAAAGTTAAAAATACTTGAGAGATTTTATTTTATCTATGTTTTACATTGTTAAAAATAATGTCTCGCAAATATCAAATATTTCCAGGTATATGTTGCATATTTGTTATCAAGTATGTAACAACGATGTATATTTAAGAAAAAAAAGTTAATTCTTGTGAATTTCCAATGTATCACTTTGAAAAAATATCGAATGTACTTTATATCAGATTCATGAATTCTAAGTTAATTTCATTACTTTAATGGTTGGGTTCAATTACTAACCATTATTTTAATGGATTTCACAGATGCTCTTCTTGTGTACAAGAATAATGAATGTATCATCATATAGTAAGCTTTGAAAATTGTATTTTAGTAAAAAAATTCTTAAAAACTTAAGGGAATAATTTTTCTTATTGGAAATGTCTTATTCTTTCTTTATTGTTAATGAATAATTTTTCTTATTGGTTGTATTTTTAAGATAAAAGAAAAATTTACTATTAGAGTTGATTTTTTATATTCATTGAGAAGTTTTGTTTCTATATGGTATATATCACTATATTTATCCACAAAAGATAATTAGACTAGATCATTTGGTTTAAAGGTTGTTCGGAATCAATATGAATATCCAATAATGAGTTTGGAATTAACTACTCAATCTAGTGAACAGAAGGTCAATACGCTGATCAAAATATTTAGTTTTATGCTCTCTAATATCTACTTAAAAAAACTTAAGTTCAGAGTCAAATCCCAGTCAGGGTCTAACAGAACTTTTTTACAATTTATAATAATATCATAAATCATAAATTTACCAAACAAAATCATAAAGTTATTTTAATGAAGAATAACATGATGTGACAAAATTAATTTAACGAAATATATATTTTCTGATAACTTCAACTTGATGGAAGAATTATCATTTAGGGCTGTTGTGCTTTTACTGTTCAACCTACGTGATCCCTTGCTGTGATTTAAAATCTGCAACAGTACTTTCAATCTAGTATAGCTTAAAGCCTTCACAGACAAAGAAACTAGAAGTAAAATTACATCGTTTCCCACTTTACAAATCACCATAACTTCTTATAATCAATATCTATGTGCCAAACATCTTATAATCAAATCCTATTTCTTACAAGCTGAAAAATGCATGTTGGGCATTAGATGTTTTACACCTGATAACCAATATGCATTTTTTAGCTTGGAATTAAATGTATTGGCAAAGCTTAAAAATTAAATATGCCAACTATCAAGAATAAATATTCTAATTAAAATAAGTTAATTACATATATTATGGACTTGATATCAGGGAGTTATGTTTTTATGTTGCATACGCTTTTCTGAAATATAAATACATAATACAATGTATACTATATATATATATATATATATATATATATATATATATATATATATATATATATATAATGTCT
>JAPDSC010084271.1:174907-232628 GCA_026290005.1 Latrodectus geometricus | reverse complement strand
AAGGCTTATTACTTGCGGCGAACCTTTAAGCAAATGTTTGAAAAAACAGACTGAGAAGAGAACCAGTCCATAAGAGAATTTTGGAAAAACTACAACATCGTGGATGCTGTTGAAAACATAGGCCTTTCTTGGAATGAGGTAACAGAAAGATCTTTGAAAGGAGTATGGAAGAATATTTGGCCGGATTTAAGTAAGAGTGATGACGTTGGACACTCTGTCGATGTGGATGAAATAGTGGAAGAGATAGTGAAATTAACCAAGCAAACTGATTTTGAAGGGGTAAATGTGGAAGATGTCGAAGAAATAATTCAAGAAGCAGCGGCTAGTCTTTCTAATGATGAGTTAAAGGAATTAACTGAACAAGAAGAAAACAAAAATGTTGACAGCAGTGATTCAGAAGAAGAGCAAAAAGAACTTTCGATGGCGTTTGTAAAAAGGAGTTTGTCTACTATAACTGAAATAATGGATCAATTCATTGAAAATGATCCGAATTTTGACAGGAACTCAAAAGTAAAGCGTGGTGTTAGAGATGCTCTATCCGTTTATGAAGAACCTTTAAGAGAACAACGCAAAAGAAAAAGGCAAACAACATTAGATGCTGCTTTTGTCACAAAAAGGCAGAACACTGAAAACGCGGAAGGCTAACTAAATATGACTGACTTAGAATTCTATTTGTTTTTTTTAAAGAATATTCGTTTTGTTATTTATATTTTGTTTTTATTTTTGCAAGAAATAATAATGTGGTATTAATTTGGGCTTTAAGAAATAAATGTTTGGTTTTTTTTTATTAAAAAAAATACTTTTTAAATTTAATACCTAACCAATTTCCATCTTCCCCTAACTCCAATATTTACATGTAAAGATAGCCTCGTAAAGATAGCCCTGTTTCGCATTATGCTCTACTTTGATGGAACGTATCCCCCGCGTTAAGCGGGGTCACACTGTAATAGGAAAAATACATAGGGATCATGTCTTTGTCAGAAGGGAGATGGTCAGCTATGCAAATTAAACACTCAAAATTCCTTTATATATATATATATATATATATATATATATATATATATATATATATAATATATGCACAAGATTATTCTAAATTATTTTTAAAAATCAAAAGAGATGATTGTACTAATTTAGACAAGCACAATGATTACCATAGAATATTGGGTCACATTCCACTCATAGATGCAGAAATGAATAAAACTGAAATGCACCAAGAAGAATCCTGTGGTTCAAAGATCGAAGTGTATTACCCCTTGCTATAGCATGCGCGTAGTTCACAAAGGGATTTATTCCATTCCTGTAGACATCAATACTATAAAAAACTCTAGATATCAATACTATAAAAAACTTCAATTGCTTTGCCTAATTGAACATTAATGCAATTAAATTTAGAAAGATCATTTCACTTTTCGGATTCCAGCGAAAAAATATGTTTAATGCCATGGGCTTATTTTAATCAGTCTCGAATTAAAATCGTGTCTCAAGAGATTTATTTAAATCTCTTGAGATACAATTGTAATTCGAGAGTTATTAAAATGAGCCAACGGCCCTAAGCACTTTTTTTGGAAGTTTGGAAGATATTAAGGGGAACTTATTTTAATGATGCGTGGAAGCAACAATATTGTCAGAATAGTTTCACAAATGTGTTTTTTTTTTTTTTTTTTTTTTTTTTTTTTTTTGTCTCTGCAGCCCAGTTTAGAAGTAAATTATTTTAATTAAGTTGATAAATATAAATTTATGTCCTTAAAATGCTTCTTAAAATACTTAATATGAAATTTCTTTTACTAGGAAAAATTCAACATTAACTTATTTGATTATTTCATTCGTAAAATTAACAATTATTTAAGAAATTATATAAAAATGAAAAAAAATTTTTTTTTTATAATACGTAATTCATAATATAAAATATTTATGCATAGCAATATTTACAAACTTATAAAATAATATGAATTGAAACTAGTAAAATCTTATGTATACTCTTTAAAAACATTTTAAAATCTAAGTGTTTTTATTCCAAGAGTCTAAGGGGCAATATCAAAAGTCTTATTTTATTTAACTCAGTATGTTACTCTAACATACAAAGAAAAATGTGTTAAATAATTCTTATTAGTTTAGTATAAAAACATTAATAATTAATGATCTAGTTTTTTTAGTGACTGTCCCAAGCATTCACAATTCAGAAATATATCATCGAAAGGATCTTACTTTTAAACACACGCGGAAAAAAAAAAGTTCATCTAGTTTCTGCATTCGCTTTGAGTGAAAACTGTGATTCACAAAGTAAGCGGAAGTACTGTCTTAAGAAACTAAAAAAGTGCAAATTGCATTTAAAACTTAAATATAATATAAAATTTTGGATTATGATTAATGAAAAAAAAAACTTTTTATTAACTATATATATATTAACTTCTGACTGATGTAACTTTTGTTACAAATAAACAAAATTTTATATTATTTTATAATAACACTAAAAATGTTCTTGACAATCATGTTAAAGAAGCTTAAAAAAGCTTCTTCTAAGTTAACTATTTATCTCATTTTCATAAAAACTAAATACAAAATTTATTCCTATGCAGAGGAATGCCCTAATTATTAAGAGTGTAAAGGAGGGATGTGGTGTCCTGATTGGTTAGGACATCATTCTCGTTGCGGGAAGGTGATGAGTTCGAATCCGGGCTTAGCCGAATATCCTTCATGTTCAGTAATGGCGACTGAAGCACTTAAAATATGTCGAATCGCAATGTCTTCCATATTCCCATTCCAAATTAATACTCTGGGGTGGTTGGAGCCTGGCTTGGAATCTTCTCTGGCTTCAATCTCTGAATTTGAAGACACAAATGGTGCTGCCATCTGTGAGCCAAAGTCGTACATCCACCTTCGTATGAGGGTGCTCTATCCAAAAACAGAAGACACTCTTTCTGACTTCATTCTCCCAGTCCATGACGGGCGGGCTTGGCTTCGCCAAATGTCATGAGTAACAACAACTACAGCAGAGTGTAAAGATGTCTTATATACAGAGTACCTATTTAATAATAATTTGTATATAAAATCGACCTTTCCAAATATTATATTTTCTAACAATTATTTGTTTATATTCGCATATTATGTTTTTAACAAGATCCCTATGTTTAGGGCCCCATATTCTTTGAGATGACAGTGAATAGGGAATTCGATTTGGGAATTCTAAAGGGATTTTATTCAAACATTCCAGAAGACAAGCTTTCAGCAAGACAGTGCAACATTACACAAATCAAATCATAATCATGCCGCGTGCATGAATTGCTTATACCTGAAGCGAAGCGATCAACAGAGGCTTGTGGTCTCCTAGGTCACTTGACCTGTTCACTTTTGGCTTTAACCTGTACGGACTGTTAAGGGGAAGAGTGTATAAAATCAATCTACACACAATTGAAGTACTTAAGATCAGGATCCAGGATATCCTCAACAGCATCACAACACAAGAATTGACAAGAGATCTCCTCGCAAGTTTGCTTATAAATGTAGTGAAGTAGGTAGAGTGCACTTTCTGCACCTACAATGAAAAAAGGAGTAATCATATATAACATATTACCTCTTATTTTATGTGTTGACTTTATGGGCCGCTTTTAAGTACCGCATTCTGTATAATATGTACCCAAAACAATGGACATTATTTGTATTTAACAAGAGAATAGAGTGCCTAAATTTATTTTGGTGTTCCTTAGATCCATGTGAGCAAATAAATATGGGTAGAAGTAGACTAAAATGTCCTTGTGGTTAAAAATAAAAGCAGATATTGGTAACTGAAGGAAAGAAATACATAAAATTAAAAATTATGCAACATATTTTTGCAAAAAAAAAAATACAATATATTGCAAAAAAATTAAAATTTAAAAGTAGACTAAAAGTGAAGCTTTCAAACTCGTTTTTCAGAAGAATTTGGCATTGATAAATATTTTATAAAGGGACAAGTGATCTATACATAATGTATCAATCCTATAGGTTTTTGAAACGAAAATAAAAATCGAAAAATTGAGAGAAAAGTAATGTGAATTGGAGAGTATTTACTTATAGGTTAACTCATATAATATATCAGATTATATAATATCAAGCAACTTCAAAAGATTTTTTCTCATAGAATAAAAATTTCTTGATTATTCATTTCTTGCAATCGAAAATTTTATGAACTATTTAAAATATATCCGAAAATAACATTCTTGGTCTCAAATAGTCAGAAAGTATTCTTAGATACGCTTTTGGTTATCAGTTCATCTTCTTGCTTAAATGTTTTTAAATATCTTTCTTTAAAATGATTTTATTTTGTATGATTCCCTTAACGTGAAATCCGAAAATATTTTTTAAAATCCATCATATTTATCTAACAGAGGGAATATAGATTGTCTTCTTTTAATTAAAATATAACTCTAATAAATTATTCATGCAATATTTACTAGGAAATGGTTACCTCCCACTCTTGAAAAATAGTTCCTGAAATCTTCTAATCACGGAACTTATGTGTTTCAAAAATTAGAATCTGGATCAAGATTAAACTAATGTGAAAAATGATATTATTTTGTTTATGATAAAATGCTAAATTTGTGGTAAACTGGGAATATTTACTTCAAAAGCTTTTGTCATGTATGCTTCATTTAAAAAAATCAAAGAAAATATTTTTAGACAAATCCGATTATGGCTCTAATCAATATTTTGAAGCTTAACATGATGCTCAAAATATCTTGTTAATAAATAATTTTTTTTATTAATTAAGGAAAAAGAACTTAAATAAATATTTATTTCAATACATATTCCTTGAATCAGTGTTTGTCTTGAATGAATACTTTTCTTTGAAAATATTTTTAAGAATTAAAGACATATTACTTAAATAGAAATTCAATAAATATGTTTCAATAGGTAATGAATTTTCTTCAAAACTTTGAGTAGATATAAAGCAAAATGTGAAAGTTAATAAATAGTAAATATATATATGAAAGAAAATGCTTTTAATTATTCTTGTAAGCCATAATTGAAGAATTGATTGAATCAAACAGTTTCACTGTCTCAGTTAAAATAAAAAAGAAATCACTTTTTTTTGATTATTTTGTTAAATAGATCATTTATATTCTCCTAGAGATTATGTTACAAGTAAATAGTCCATCTTCCTTAGCTATAGAAAGCACTGTCTCAATACAACGTAGGTCAGTGCTGTATATTCCCTTGATCATAATATGCTGAGTTAAAAAGTATGGAGCTAAATTTGATTATCAGGTCAACATGATTTGGCCAGGTGGTATTCAATGGCAAATTACTTTTTAGTTTGAAATATTATACTCAACATGTCTGACGCAATGGTAAACGTGAATTCAATATAAACACAGGCTTGTTTTTGGAAACTAACAGTATAGAGGAATGGAATCGACGATATTCTTCTGCATGGTGATATGACAACCCTAAGGTTAATAGACGATATACTGAGAATAGATTTTATTACTTATGGTGAGTTATGAGTAATTCCTTTCTTTTAAAGTATGATAATGTGAGAGTTAAAGTGGCTTAACTTGGAGAAAATATGCAAAAAGAAATGTGTATATGGAGTGCACAACCACCTTTTAATGGTCTAATTTTGAAAGAGCAAGCTCTAAAAATACAAAAATGTCCACTGCAAATTAATCATTGCATTTCTTTATTATTCAGGAATTGCTGTACTTTATGAAGTGTGAAATATAAATCGCGGAATGCATTTTAGAAGGAAATATTTGTAGCTGTTTTGGTTTTTCAAGAGATTTAAAACTCATAATAAAGTTTCTTTGTTCTTTTGAAAAGTGTAAATCATTATCTAATTTAAATATAAGGAAATTCTACAAATCATTGTATAATTTTACAATTTTTTGGGAATTGCAGAAAAAGATTGGAGAATGAAAATTATTTTTTTGTTTTATTTTCTTCATAAAATTTAATTTTATGTCCATATATGTATATATTTTTATCTTTTGCTTAGTTTAATAATTGTTTTTAAAAATATATGTGTTTAAATTAATTTGTAATGATTTCATATGTAGTTAGTTAATTAGAAAATTCCATTTCATAAAAAAATTGAAATGCTTTGTAATATATATTAAATTACTATCGACAAATCCACAGATTAAATATTTTATCGGATTTATGATGAAAAGTGACCAAAACACAAGTAATAAGAATTAGTGTTATAACCAGGTTCCTTATTTTGCAGATAAACTAAAGAATTGTTTTTGCTCTTAGGAATTGCTGGAAGGGATGGATTGCAGTTTAGGATTCTCCATCGACCCTGTTTTCAGGGAAAGTATTCGATTAGTAGATTAATGTGTGGGAAGAAAAGAATTAGTTGTGAAGAAGACCCAATATAAAACAATGTCTAATCTGGAAAAGACATTCTATGCAGCAACACATTTATTGAATTTCTGTCTTGTACATAAATTTGTTTACTTTCCGAGGACTCTATACGAAATTATTATTTTTAAAGACTTATAATCGTAGGAAGGATGATAGCAAATTAGATTGGATTTCATTTTAACTAAAATTTAGAAAAAAGAAATTAAAAAAGTAATAAATAGATGAATATTTTTTGTTCATAATCTTAATTATAAACAAAATATGTTAGAGATTTAGAAATTTTAAGAAATCTGAGTAAGTTAAAAATTATATTATTAAAAAAAGGAAATATATGTATAAAAAAAAGATATGATACAAAAAGGTATCTCTAAGCATTCAAATACTAGAAATTTTCATGTAATATGTATGTTTGTATCTATATTTCACTCTTAAATATTTTATTGAAGGGCATTTGAAATAAAACACAGCATATATTCATATTAAAATGAGTATTATTAGATTATTTAGTAATTCATCACTTAACTAGGATGTAATTGCTTGAATACTTTGAAGTGGTATTTATTTTCTGAAGGATGAACAATTAAATCAGTTTTTAATCTGCATTCAAGGATTTGAAACATTACTTAGCATTTTGTAAAGTAAGACATCTATCTCTGCATATCGATAGGTAAGGAAAACGAATACATATGTATATATAAACATATGAAAAAAATGATAGTAAAATCATTCATATTTCTCAATTTATTTCCTGTCTCGAAAGCTGAAAAATAGGAAAATGTAGACTCTTTAGATTCCGAAAAATAATGATGTCTTTGATATCAATGAAAAATTTACGAAACTCGTATATTTTTATGTCAGTAAAGCTGATAATGATAATACATCGACCTTCATATTATGTTTTATGTCAAATGTCTGCAATAGTTTTCAACGAAGTTTACCCAGACAAAAGATTTTCAGGATTGTAAACACTATTGCAACTTTTATTGATACTGCATTAGCGCCAAATGTTATTTGATGGTGCACCAAACGATTACGGAAATAAGATTTTAAATATTTATTTTCTCAGATGAATTCCAATTCTGCATAAAAAACTATTATGCAGAAATGTTATTGTGATATTTAAATGTTAATTTGATAGCATTGAAGGTATGAACTTAGGCAACTTGAAATGTTTCTCTTACCACGGTGTCCTTTATTATCATTAAATGAACTCAGTATAATGATATAGAATACCATTTGATCTTTTTCAGCTATTGTTCCATAGCAAGTAATATGAAAATATGCAGTTAAATTTTTGATTTCTTAAGACTCAGGTCCCATTTTAATTAATTATAATATGCTATCTTTCCTTTAATAAAATAATGTAAAACAACATGTGTCTTTTTGTCTTGACTACATTCAGTACAGAAGTTCAGCTATGGTCACTATATATTCAAATATGTATTCTATTAAAAAATTAGAAGAAATAGCTTTGGAAGCATCTTGGTTGCTAAAAGATCAACAATTGTGTATTTGTATGTGACTGTGATTGATGAATCCTGTTATGAAATAGAAGTAACATAAAAGTTTATCTTGCATCCAAATGAAATTCTTAGAAATATCAAGTGAATTATTGGTGTTGTTGCTGATGGATGTGGTAACAGTATAAGCATGACTTTTCACTTTTAGGTTTCACCTATTATGCAGCAAACAACATAATAAGAATTCACAGTAACTAAGTGGTAATATCAGATCCATGGTAAATCTTTCGGGAGAGTGTCGTTGTCGTGACCCATAGGAAGTGAATTCAATCCAGGGACCAGCTAAACACTAACATATTCACTAATGACAACTGGAGCAAGTTAAATATTTCGAAGCCGCAAAGTGTACCAAGCTCTCTATCTAAATCAATAGCTCTGGGGGGGGGGTACACATGGTCTAGGGACTTCTACATAGTCTGTGCTTCTAAAAATAGGCGATCCACCACTATTCGATTATTTAATGTCATCTGGACGAGGTTAAATGAACTCTTCAGACTTGACAAGAAGCTGCACCCTCTGTCACTCACAGTAAATGTCAGGATTGAATTTGACTGGATATGGAGTTGGTACAAAATGCCAAATAAATAATAGTAAAAGTGACTTATTCCCAAAATACCTGTGTACTAGAACAAGACAAGTGATAATATCAAGTTATTAACAGAATAAAGTTTTCAAAGTTCAAATTAAGCTCCTGTTTAATAATGAGACATGGGCTTTGTGCTTTTGCTTTCCAGATGCACATCAGTCGAAATGGATGCTTAGGAATTTGTCAGAGCTTTCTCTTTTACGAAATGTGACTATCTACAAGAAAATCTTTCTAACAACAAAGCAAGGTAGCCGTTCAAATACTTAAGAACGTTCTTTGTCATCATATGTTGATAGGCATTCTATGTTGTAGTGGTTAAATAAAAAGTATATGAAGTTAACTTTGTTTGATGGATGTTCCCAATGTAATGCTTAGTTATAGTTTGATTAATTGTTAGTAAATTTTAAAAAGCTGTTAATATTTATCACGTTTTCGATTGGTGAATTTAAAATATATTATAATCAATAATCTATCTTAATGTTTTTGTGAATTTAGGATCGAGCTTTAAAAGTTCTTAATACTGGTTCTGTTTGCTTATAATAATATTCAACTATATATTGAGTAAATAGAAAATAAAAGAAAAAAAGTTTAAATCAATAAAATCAAAATGATTGAAATTCTTTCAAGCAAAATGCATTTGAAATACTTATGAAATCTGATTTCATTTTGAAACATATGAGAAAAAATAGCTTAGAATAAAAAAAGAAAACATAGATAACTTCTCATAAATATTTATAACTTACTGCTGAAGAAATATTTATTATGAACTTTATGCTTAGTACATGTACTTACATAGTTATCACGAGTTCTTTGAGCTATGAATACCGGATAATGATTTATGACTAAATACTTAAATAACTAGTGAATATTACTTATTGAATATAACTATTGAAATTTACTTGTATATGAAATAAAAATCATATAATACTTGAATCCAACAAATTAATTTAATATTTAGCGTATTAATTTTTACATATGTTTAATTCATCGGTAATAAAGTTCATAAAAAAGAATGGTATTATTTTATATTAAAAATTAAATCCAACTTTTTTGACAGTAAAATTCAACATGAGATTATTTTTAAGTCCATTGAAAATATCAGTTCTCAAATTAATTAATACATCATAGATACTTATTTTGTAAACAATTTTTAAGAAGAAAATAGGATGATGTAGAATGTAATTTATAAACATTTTGTATTCTTTTTAAGAGAGTGCCAAATAGATATAAGTAATATAGGTTCATAAAATATTTGCTTAAAATTGTGATATGGTAAGGAAATTTTACAAAAAATAGACAATGAATTCCAGCATGTTGTTAACATTTTTCGTAATATTGAAAAATATAATGAAAATTGCTTTTTTTTGATTATAAAAACTGACTATAATACAACTCAGATCATTATGAAAAACTAAATTTTTTTATAAAAACCTGATTCGTTTAAAACTGAATGTTTACATTTTGTTTTAAACTCTAAATTAAAATTTGCTCCATAAAGTGCTCTTTAACATAGCTATATCTATTAGTTTAAGCATACAAATGGTGAATGTATCTGCTTAGTATTTTGATGCCACAGACAGTATGTTAATCGTTGGCTTGGATTCGGAACAAACCTGTAGCTTTCTATGTCAAAAAAGTGTCTTGTTTGTTCATTAGATTATTAATATTAAATTTGATGATTTCAGCTTAAAAACATGTTTTTGAATTGGCTTTGAAATTTTTATGTTGTAAATATATATTCTAAAATAAATGTTTTACTTATGAAAAAAAATCTTAATTCGGAAAGGAGTTTTACTGATTGAAATGTGTTCAGTTACTTTTATAATTTATAATGTCATTTAATAATTGCACAAAAACTTCCATGGCATTTTATTTTGATAAATAAAAGCGAAAATTGCTCTAATAATGAATAAACAAACAGTTTACTTTTTTCCACAAATTTCCGTAAAATATTTTTGTTTTTTACATTTTCATCATTTAGATAGAAATAGAAAGCAATTCATAATCAATATCTAGAAAAAAATGGTAATCCCGGAAAAAAAAAAAAAACAAAAAACTGGCAGTTAGAAAAATGACGAGACTATTTTTCCAAAGCAAGAATTTCTCCCGTTTCGTTTTTTCTTTGTAACTTCTCTAGTATTAGATTTGGGGGACAAGTCTAAGAGAATTGAAATAGAAGAGAGGGGAAGGGGTATGAGCTAAGTGATGATGAGAGGACACGTGACCCAACAGCCACGCACTGTTGACGCCCGTCATTCGTTGCCATGGTGACTTTCTATGCATTTATCTGGCTCAAAATATTGGGTTTCCAGATTGTGAGAAAAATCGCCCTTTGGAATTGATATTTTTGCAAAGGGCGATTTATAAGATTCAGTATATTTTGCAACGTTGATTGTAGATTTAAACTGTTATTCTAAATTTATACTTCGAAAAATTAAACATTTTAAGAAAGCTCATGGGTTGAAAACATCTTATTAGTACAGAAAATAATCTTTTAAAATTAAACAAATGATATTAGAAATCTCTATTGTTTTCCTTTTATCCTTATTTTTGAGCTATATTTCTTATTAAAATTAAATGTAATCCCCTTAAAATTGATGCAAACTTTAGATTTTGAAAAAGAAGTACATGAAAAGGAGGGAGACATTCTTATAACAAAGTTAAGTTCATATTTTAAGATAATTTTGCTTGTGGAAAGTTTTAGTTACAATTTAAAAAGATTTAGTTGGAATAATAAAGTAAAATAAGAAAAAAAGAGTTTAATAATAAAGTAAAATAAGATATACTTTATTATTAAACTCTAATAGATTTAATGGAGCATTTTTAATGGATAAAAGCATTTAATGGAGGATAAATTAAAAAAAATATTTCCGAACTTTTAGAAAATTTACAATTTTTATAACGAATACTTTAAATATTCGAATACTTTAAATTAAAAGAAAGCTTTATTCTAGACTGAAAAGTATATTGGATTATTAAATTGATAAAATGCATATGGAGAAATAACAATATAATACAATAATGAATGTAAAAATTATTTAATTATAACTACCTGCAGTATAAATTCATTATATTTTTGCAAACAGTTTTATAGATAACATTTAGTACAGTTGTAATTAAAAAAAAGAAACAATAAAAATATTATGTGTTGATGTTTAAAATAATTAATAATCTAAGGAAACTAAATTCACATGTTTGTACTAATGAGTTGATGTTTTAAAAGAAGAATTATGATGTGTATGATAATTTTTACTTTTTATTGGAATTTTATGTTCATTTGATTTAGTGTTTTATATATTTTTTATTGATTTAAAAAACTATTTACTTTATTAATATTAAAAGAAATTTATTCCATTTTTACATAGCAAAAAATATTATTTTATTTTAATTCTACATTGAAAATGATTTTTGTATTTTGTTCATTTTGATCTATTGTTGAATTGGGGAGAATTTAATTTCAAGCCAGCATTTTTAATTTCATTCAATTGAAAGGACAATCCAGATGATAATTTAACTTCCTTTTCTAACTTTTATAATTTCACAAGAGATTGAATAGTGGTATTTAGTTTTATATTTAATACTACTAAATAATATTATCCATATTATTTAGTAGCGGTTAATGGTCATTAGTGAAAGGTTTCAATGAGGAAAGAGATGTTTAATGTATTTAGAAGATAAGAAAATTTAAATGGCTTAATCCAATTGCTATAATTTACACTTCCCCAATTCAAATAATTAAAGATCAAATTTACTGCTCATCAATAGGAGGATAAATTGTCTTTATAAATGATTATTTTAATTGATAGTTTAGCTGAAAAAATTTCTCATTATAATTTATTCCTGAAAGGATGTGATCAGTTTATTAACAAATTATTGGTTTAGAATTAATTTTCTTGACTATTTCAGACATGAATATTTTATTTTATTTTTATTTATTGCTAACTAGCATTTTTTAATTCTATCAGACATCATAGATAGTTGTTAAAAATTATGCATTTTTGCCTTATACTATGTTTGATAGTAAGTATAAAGAAAAGATGCTTTTAATGATTTTTTTAATTAGTTCCTAACTGTTATCCCAGTTTTTAATTTACTATATTTTTATAATTTATTATAATGTTATATCAAATAAACTTTGTTTATTAATATTTTAAGCATGCTACTCTCTTAAAAACACTTTAAAGAGAAATGCTTAAAAAATTTTGATGCTTTTTTGTTTCCATTGTTTTTTTTATTTTTTATCATAAGAGAAACAAATAGAATGAAACTATTCAATCAATTCTGAAACACAATTTTGCAATTATTTATAAAAATTTATGGAAGTAGGAGTTAAGTAGTTAAAAAAAATGTCTTGGAAGCATGTTTTCTCATTTCTGTTTACAAAGTGAGGTAAGCATTTTAAAAGTAAAGATATGTGAATATTGGAAAAATCCAATGATATTTTTATGATACATTTTATTATTTCTATTAATATAGCTTTTATGCGTGAAAATATAATAGCTTTTTATTTAGTTATATTATACTCAAAATTATATTCATTTATGGGATAACATTAATAAAATTTAGATATGAGAGATTTATCATAAATGTATGAAATATAAATTTGAATGGGTTGTACAGGATATCCAGCAAAAGTTATATTTATTCGATAGAGTAATGCGTAGTTCTAAATAAAAAGTACTGAAAGATAATACTTTTTTTCTTGGCTTATGAGTTAAAGTTTATTTTGTATTGATGATGCATTAAAGAAGATTGATGATGTACAAGATAAGAGCCAATGGTTTCTCTGTTTAGGAATTAGAAGAAAAATTAAAGAAAGACTTAATTCTTTACATGTATTTGTTATTGTGTTTGAGATGTATCATGCAGATAAAAATCTCTGCAATAATTATAGTTAACTCAATACTAAATAAATATATAAATTAAATAAATGTATGTTTAATTATTTAGGAAAAAATATTTTTCTAAAATTATTGGAATTATAAACAAAACAAATGATACTTTTGTAAGTATTGATGATTTGGCATTTGATAGATTTTGACTTTGATTATTGGATGTTAATTAAATGCAATTTAAAATTATTTATTTATGTATAAACAGGGACAATATTAATCAGCTCTTTGTAAACAAATCATTTAAAAATACATTTCTAATTTCTAAATAAACAAACAAACAAAAAAAAAAAAACAAAAAAAAAATCGTTTTCTCGAAATAATTCTAATTCATATTTTTAGTATTGTCCTGAGCTTAGATAACTCTCACTCTTTCTCATAAATTCTTTTAGTTCCGACAATAAACAAATCTATTGAAAAAATTTGGATACACAGGCGGAAAAATATCTATAAATAATTGATGAATTTAATTCCTTTCTCCTGCTGACAAAGGTCTTTGTAAAACTGTTTTTCCTTCGCTCTACTTGCGCAGCAGGAAAACAAAATGCTGAAAATTCCGATAGGTGGGGGATTTTATTCAGTAAGGGATTTTGATATGAACAAAGCATAATTCAATATTTCCCTGCCATTCCAAACTCTGCTCTTTTATTTATTTTTTATTCGGCAAAGAATATTTACGACTCAAAATATATTGCTTATTTTATGGACTATAAATGGTAGAAAAAAATTATGCATTGTTTCTTAGCACAGTTTTACTATTCTAGATTTAATTTTATGCTGAAATATAATCCCAAATATAGGAAGTTTATTCTATAATTATTTGCTATTATTTTCTATTAAACAAGAACGAGAATATGAAAATAACAAATGAGATCAAATATAAATCAGTCTTTTCTTTCTATTTTTCAGCATCTAAGTATAGCTCATTTAAAATAACACTATTTAAATTTAATTATTGTATTTATCCCACATTTAACTTAATAAAATGCTTTAGTTTAATATCAAGATGAATAATATATAAAATCTTTTTTAAACAAGTAATATAAAGTTTTCTATGCTGCAAAAATGGTTATTTCATACAATAGACTAAAGAGACTATTATTATAATTGTTAGAATACGAGCAAAAACATAAATTGCAATTGTAAATCAAAAATTGAGACCAGTTGAAATGACTAATTATTGTAATAAAAATTCTCTGGATTCTGCTTGTGTCTTTCTAGAAATTTGACATACATTTTTTCAAGCATTTTTATAAAAATTCTAATGTAACATAAAAATTTGGTTTAAACATTGAATATTTTTATTTGTGCTTTTTTACTATTCACCTAATGAGATTTTAAGACTTTTGTACCTCAGAGGAATATTTCAAATTGTAACTACAGGCTAAACTGTCCTTGAGAATTTTATCAATAAGTATAGAAAATATAAATTTTACATTAAATTAGGTTATTTTTGATAATTATTTTTATATTATTTGTCTCTTACTATTTGAAAAATACCAAACTCAGAAATGAATGACATTAAGAATATCATTACTCATTAACATGGTATGAAATATTCATTACAACTGCTTTGAAAATAATTGGGATTTAATAATCATATGATTAATTTTTTGATGAAGTTCTTTATTCATCCTTTTTCACAGAATATTTTACTCCTAACAAAGGAGAACTCAGATTTTATTGCTCAATAATTATTTGAATTATTGTGCATTATAGACTTGACGAATGTACTTTTAGTGTTCTAAAATGTTTTTGAGAAAGTATAGGCAATACTTATATGTTTACACATTTAGATTTATCTCAAATGGTTTTAACTCGACTAAAATTCAGTTGATCATTTCTACTTATTTATTTTCTAAATTTACCATCAATCACTGCAATTCTGTACATTCTACTTTCAGATAAGCTGGAAACCCTAAAACCAATGAAAAAGGCTAAATTAGAAGAACAAAATATTTTATAGAATGAATCAAATAAAAAATTTTCATTACAAATATATGTATTTAGTTTAAAACTTTATTTTTTTATGTATCAAATCTCTTATTTTTACACCCTTTTGTTCTTTTTACCAAATGTTGTTAGAAAACAACCACAGAATTGCACACAGATTTAAAATGAGTCAAGGGATAAGAATCACGCAAACAAGCGAAGAGTAAAAGAAAAAAATGAAAGAAAGAAACTTTTGGGCACCCTTAACGAGACTAGAATTTTGCATGTGTCATAAATCACCAACTTCACGCCTTGGAAAGCAATTTTTATCTAAGCATGATTCTTTTACACATTTTAAAGCTCAGTTATTTTACTTTGTAAATCCTTCCTTTTTTGTAGAAAAAGTCATTTTAAGAATAATATGTCTTTTATTAATTCAGGAAGCATTCTAATGAATATCTTTAATATTGCAAATATAGAAATAAATAACAGTTTTATAAAATATTTGCACAGTTAAATGGTATGTAAATCAGTCCTTCAAAATGATTCTGAGATTAAATATGCAATCAAATAATGATAATTCATGCTTGGAAATATAAGCTGTTTTAAAGGGAAAGCATTGTACATTAGAGACATATATCGTATGTGTTTGCCATTAATTATTTAAAGAATACACAAATATATATATATATATCTGTGAATTTTAATTTCCACACACTGTTTCAGAAGGAGTATTTGAGATTTACATAGCTAATATTTTTAATACAATTTTAAGACTGAAAAGTAAGTAAAAAGTTATTATTTTGAAGATAATATTTTCATAAAGAAATTCAAGAAATTTATTAAATTTACTATTCTAATATAATGCTTTAAATTAAATGTTTTCTTAGAAAAATATTTCATATGCTCTTTAGTTTCTCATTCCTAAATTATAAATATAAATTCTTATATAAATCTATTTTTATAATGTTAATTTTAACATTAAGGAAAATAGGTGATTTGTTATGTTTTGAAGTTATTTACACCAAGAACTGATCTATACATAAATACTAGATATAAATAAATTTGAAATCAGCTTTTTTGTAATCGGTAACAATCCGAAGTATCTTTAGAGAGAAATTTTCGTAAAAAATGTTTTCCATAACATTTGAGATATTTGAATAAACAATGTGCTGATTAATCAAACGTCAATGCATTAAGCAAGCTTTATTTGAATTAGGATGTTCTGATCCTAATCATATCATTGAAAGACATGTTATCAAGACACTATATTTGCCTTAAATAGGTAGCAATGGTAAAAAATGTTCGAAGGGAATTCAAGCAATGAGGTCACATCTGAGTTAGAATCCTTCTTTTAACATTTGCACTACACCATCAGAAGGACTTTGGACTTCATGGATTAACGTAGACACATCCCGAACTTGTGGAGCTCTAATAACCCGCAAAGGAAGAATGTGATCACCCTTTTAATTACTGTCTGTACAAATGATTCTTCATTTTGCGTATTTCAAAGGAAAGAAGCGTGAAACTACTGAGCCACTTTAGCTCCAACTTCAACTATACGAGAAAAAGAAAGAAAACTATAGACTAAAATATCTAACCACAAAGAAAAGATCTGGATATTATAATAGAATCTAAATATCTATAGAAAATTTAACAAACAATGAATCATGAATATTAAATGAAAGTCTAAATCATGAGCAGGGTATTAGAGCAAGGTATTGGAAAGTTGAATATTTTGAATAATGTTTTAACCTTTGACAATGTTTTAATCTCGATGGAGAGTTTAATTCTGCTATTTTGGTAATTTATTTACACAAATTTTGATTAAAACTTAACTTATATCATTGTTGAATGCATACTATTTTGCATGTAAGTCTAAATGAGTTTGAAATTATATTTTAGTTTTGTTGAATGTACTGAAACATAAGACTACAGATTTGCTTTTCAAACTTTCTGTGAGTGTGATCAATTCTTAACAAACACTAGTTTTTTAGGCCAATAACAATATCAAACACTAGTTTTTTAACAGTAACTAGTTTTGAATGTTAAAATTTAAACACTAGCATTAGTTCTAGTAAAAATAATCCAAAATAATCTATTTATCTATATAAAAAAATAATGATTGCTGAAATAATTTGAGATTAATTTAACTTAATCGTCTTGTTTACAGTTTTTAAAAATATTTGAAAGAATGAAAAATATAATGCTTGAGAAACGATTATTAGTTAATTCAAGGTATTATACCCCTATTGTTTTGAAAATCGCTTAAAAGTATTAATTTAAAATATTTTAATTATTATTTATTTAAAATGTTTGTATATTAATTTAAAATATTTTAAAATGAAAAACTGAAGAAATGTATTTTCAAAATATTACAATGGATTATGGAAAATTTTCAATGGATTTAGCAACATTGAAAATTTTCCAGAATATTAAGATTTCAAATGGTAATTAAAAAAAATTAAATGTTACAGGAAATAAAATAAAACTAAAATATGTGTGGTAATAGTAAACTAACAATAAAAGAGATCGTTTTACATTATATTAATGGAAAATGATATTGATAATTTTTCCATGAAATTTGAATTTACATTTTAGTGTTGCAACTGCAAAAATTATATAAGTTATATATGCAAAATATAAAAATGTGTGTTTGCGAAAACTATAAAAATATATTGTAAACCTAATTTATTAGAATTAGAAACACGAAATAAAGTTAACAATACATTATTATAAATTATAGATAAGTTTTTGAAGAAAAATGCTATAAATTTTATATTAACTTATAGAATACTTTTCTGTCTTCGAAATATTTTAAGTAAAAAAGTTTTTTTTAATCTTTTTAACATAAAAATAAAATTTTATTACCGTATCTAAACTAGATCACTCTTACAATTTATTAAAATCAAATTTTAGCTCTGTCTGAAAAATAAAAGAAATTGTGACAGAAAATTCAATTTAGTATACCTACCTTGTTGAAATCAAAACCTTTCGCAATTACAGCTCCATCCATCACCTAAACTACTTTTAGAATTATGAGGAAAAATTTGTCCCTGTTTCTCCACGAAATTCTCTTTGCGCTCATCGAATACATTGATAATGACCATGAAGGATAAATTATTTTGAACTCTCTGGATGTTCGGCTGTTCAATGAAGTGGGGAAATATTTTTGAATAACTTTTTCCTTTGAACTTAAATCTCTTAAAAATATGTGAAACATTAAGGATTAATGGACAATGAAAACTAAAGCAATTGAAGAAAATAGCCACTGAGAATAAATGACATTACTAAAATTGAGTGCAGTCTAAATATTAGTGGTAAATAATGTTTTTTCTAAGAAAAGAAAATTGAATTAAGAATAATGAAAAAATTATTCATATAATATATAATAATACACAAATAGAATAATGAAAAAAATTAAAGTTATGAAAACGTAAGAAAATGAGTTAAAATTGAAAATTTTACTTGCATTATGTTTTAATTTAAAATATATTACTAGAATACTGAAATAAACTTATTAAATATAAGAAAGCCAAAAACTAAAATTTTTGATATTCTAGAATAAAATATATTTCTAAAATACCAAAAATGTTTAATTATATTATTACATAAGACAGATGTATAGGTGTGGATTCGTTAATTATAATTTATCTTTTCAAATTAATGAACTCAATAATTCATTATGGTTGAACTAACTAGAAAGTAAGTATATTATGATATAACTGTTAATCATCAAAATTTACATCTTGATGATCATTAAGACTTGATGTTAGCTATCATGATTAAATACAAACTACACTTTTTTTTTCAATTTTAAAGATTATCGTTTTAATAATTATATGTGTCAAGCAGAAAATAAAATGATGTTGCTAAAATCTATGATATTTATATATTATTTGTAGATTATTTCAATGAAGATAGAGTAATCCCTATGAAAAAATCCGTTTCATTTTTCGAGGTAATGTTGTACCAGTGGAAGTAAAATATTTTAAAAGTTTAAATATGTAATTGGTTAATTTAACTATAGATATATTAATGAAATTACATTCAAACCTCAAAATATACAGTTGCAGTGAAAGATAGTTATTATGTCAATAAATTCACTCTGTTTTATAAGTCTAGACATAGAAGCAGGAAATTTGATGTTCTGAAGCAAAGCAGTAAGGTTTCATTTAAGCAATCCTGATATGATTCCCAAAGGTGGATTATCTATGACGATAAGGGACCAGAACCCCCTCAGAATAATGATTACCACAAACAGGAAGCAAAGGCCACTTGAGAGCAGGGAGGACTGAGTAGTCCATCATGTGCAGTAATGCTATCTTGAAATATTGAACTAAGCCTCTATGCTGCCACTGGCTTTAGTAATAGTGGGGTGTATATAATTTGATGTTTGGGTTACAAATATTAAATAATGAGTAAAATTGAAAAATACTTAATATAAACTAAATATTTTTAATTTGAATTAAAAAGAAATCAGTAAGTTTCTTAGAAAAGTTTAATTAATATTTTAATGGATGCTTTGAAAACATGAATAATAGCTTATTGTCTTATTTCTGTTCTTTAATTAAATTTTACGTTGTTCAGTATTGAAAATAGTTCAAATTTGTGGTGATTATAATACTTATAACCAATGAAAAATAAAATATACAATTTTTATGAGGATATTTAAAATATTTTATTTTATGATAAATTTACGAACATTTGTTATAAATAGGATAAAAAGTTTTAGTAAAATTTAAAAAAAATGCTAATTTACAAATGTGAATTTATTTTGAAATTCACTGTATGATGTTCTGATTTGTTGCTTTTTAAATAATTATAAAGTTAAAAAAAACATGCACCTTTCTTAAAGGTGATATGCAGCAAATATAAAATTAATATAAGCTTTAAAAATTTACTTCACTTTCGAAATTTACTTAAGAATGTTTGATAAAAATTAAGTTAAAATATTGAATGTTTAAAAAAATAAGATTATTTTATTTAAATATTAGGAGAATCTTTAGTTTAATTTTATTTGAAAAGTTTACTCGTAGTAAACTTTTAGCTTAGATGCAAAAAATAAAATCATACGAATGCAAGTTAGCAAAGGATCTTTGCGAAACATCTAAAAAATTCACCCAGAAAAATAAAAGCATTAAGAATGAAGAGAGTGACAAAAGCATAAAATAAAAATAATTAACTGCGGAAATGCAACCAATAAGAAAAAAAAAGAGAAAAGAAAAGAAAAGCTACACCAGGGATTCATTAAGGTTATGACACATGGAATTTTCCCAAAACGTCATTTTCTCTATAACAACCGGTGTAACAGTTAAAATGATTAATCATATGCAAATGATTAGTGGAAAATGTGACAAAACTTTTTTATTTTTTATACATACATAATTTGTCCTTTCCTTTATTGCATATTTTTAAATTCATAATGTAACTTCTTATTTTATGCTGATAATACAAATTATGAAATTATAATTATAATTATAATTAGTAAATTTTCTTTTTTCTTTTCTTCATTCAATCAAATAAAAAGCATTATTCATTAAGGTTTCACTTAAATGCCTTTAATTTCTTAATTTTTAACTTGTATAAAAATTTAATAAATATAAACAATTTAAAATATTTGCCTAGAAATAAAAAGTTTTGATTAAAATAATTTTTGATGAATTCTCTCCGTTAAAGTCTACAAATGTAATACAAATTATTTTACACAATTATTTTGCATTACATTTATTTTTATAAATGAATTATAAGTTATTATGCATTATAATTATACATTACAAACTACTTTAATCTAAGGTTTTTCTTTAAAATGCCATCGTAATTTTATAATATTGAGTGAACAAATCGAGGCATAGCTTGATAAAAATGTTTGCAAATGTGATGTGCTATTCACCATTAACTTTTGTAAATAAGTGCTTGAGATTTAGAGCTAAAATATTGAAAATAAAAGAAATTAAATATTTTGGTTTATAGCCAGCCAAAAAGAGCAAATCTGATTAACAAATGGATGTTAAAATGTTATTATGTAAATTTTATTTCCTAACCGAATCTCTTTTGCAGTATTTAATATATTAATATAATAGGTAAAGAATTTATAAATTTGTGTTTGTAGTTTTAAGCAATAAAGTAAAAAATGAAGTGAAATTTATGATTAAAATTTAATATAATATAAAAAAAAGCTGCCTGAAACTAATTTATCTTCTTTTTACTTAGGAATCAATGAGCAGCTTTTTAATATTTGACGAAAATAATTTTTTAAGTCAGTTCAAATTATCATTTGACATTTATACCTCATAAAATAATTTAGGGTACTCAATTTCAATTCAAAATTATCCAAAGAAGTTACAAACAGTAACAATATTCATAAAGGACTAACTGCTATTTGAATTTAACTCATGGTAGAGATTATTCCTGTAAACTTTTGATAGATTTGTTTTTCAGCTTTAGATATTTTCATGCCCAATAATTCTACAGTATATTTTAAAAAATGAACTATATGGAAATATTTTTTAAAAACATTTTTAGTGTGAACAATATTGATTTTTAATATCACATGATAAATTTTATTCTTGTAGTTTCACATTTAATCGGCAGAAGTAATAACTAAAAATAGAAGTAATAGTTAAGAATACAAATGTCAGCATAGGTTTAAGCATAGTAATATTATGATGTTTCGTTGGAAATTAAACTTATACAGCTTTTTTGTAAATTTTTAGAGATTAACAGACAGTGCTTCATCATAAAAAGTTAAAGAAATATAATTTTATCACCCTTATATGTATATAGTATATATATCACAATAGTAAAAAATTAAAAAACTCATATTTTTCAAAAATATTTTGAAATTGTAAATTTCAGAAAGCATTGCACAATTGTATATTTACAGGAATTAAAAATCCCTATTTTAGGATGAAAATGTTATTTTTACCATAAAATTCTGATGAAGTTAATGATAAATTTGCGACAAAATTAGTAATATATTTGAAATGGTGGTATTTTTTTTCACATTTTTATTTTCTATACATTTTAATGTTAACATTCTTATGCTATAAGACATAAATTAGATTAAAAATAAATGTATAAAGAAAAAATACTGTTTCACTCCAAAAGCAAATACTTTTATTTCACAGAATATTTAATATTTTTATATGGCACTTTTATATTTTAGAGGATCTTTCAAATTAAATTTTTTATTGTTTCTTAATTTCTATAAAAAAATTAGATTTGATATATCACATAATTTTTTGTGATTAAAAGCAATATATTATTGAAGAGATACTTTACAGATATTTCTTATGACATCTGTATAGTACCTTTTCTTCTTTATGTTTTAAAAAGTGACAACTAAGAAACTTTCGAATCCAAATTCTGATTACTGGGCATCTTAATATTACTTCACTGGATATCTTATTATTTTTAATAAAAATACAACGAATATCTTCTTTTACCAAATCTTTATTTCATTCAATTTACAAGATTTTAGTCTAAAATACAAATTTATGATATTTTATTACTTTTATTAAAATTACAAATATCAACATTTACTAATTGAATTATAAGCTAACTGCTGAATCTGATTGTTAATGTAAAAATATATGTCTATTTTATCTTCTAAGTTTCCCAATTCTTCTGCTCTATAAACTTATTTAGTTTTAGAATTCAATCAGTGTGTTGTTTTTGAGCTGCATGTATTAATTTTCAAATCACATTTGTTTGTTACGAAATATATATTCTAAAAGTAATGTTAAAAACATTCAAAAGAGCTTAATTTTAAAATGTACCAAAACACGTATTTTACTGAAATTTATAAGAAAAACACCAGAGAGTGAATAATTATAACCAAACAATTGCTGAAATTAATGTATCTAAGATTCAGTAAAATGATTAGTTTTTTATTTAATTGAAAAGATAGAAGAATTTCATTGTAACTGAAAAAGCCCTTAAGAAATAATGAAATTTACCTGCTTCAATTCAAATAAATTCTTTGGAAAGCTTTTCTTCTAAAAAGTTGAGATCACTTAAATCCCAATATTTTGAAGATGAATCTTTTTAAATCCCTTATTTACGAATATTTTATTTTCTCCAATAAATTTTATAGCAGAATGAGTACCAAAATGCAGAATAATGCGAGTTTGGGGAGGGGTAGGTATGGTTGCTTAAGCATTATTCCTTCTATCGTGTTTAATAGCTGATTCTAGATGTATGATTTTAATTAATTTAACTTTGAAAAACATGGTGCTAAGAAAATGGTTCTTTTGCGAATTAGTTACTTTAAAGGAAACATTATTGCGTCGAAATGTTTTGTTTTTTAGAAGATTAGAAACTGTTTTGCTCAATAATTTATCATTAGTATACTCAAGTTGAAATTGTTATGTGATTGGAAATAATTATTGTTAAATTTTGAAAAGCAGGAAATTACACTGGCATCCAAAATTAACACTAAATTAAGGAAGCATAATTAATTATTTAAATTTATATTTTAAAATGCAATAATTAAGTTATAATTGTTTTAATTTTCCTTAAAATATTGTTAACTAATATAACTTATGTAATACTATAGAAAAATTCATCATTAGAAATAAAATATCGCAACTGATCATCTATTTATAGCTTTCATATTCTGTATATTTAAGTCTTATATTATATATTTTATTAAAAATTTTAATAATATTCATAACTGAAATGATTTTAATCTAAGAAATTATAATAAAAACAATGTGAGTCATGTATAATGATAGTAAAGTTAAATACATTAAATATAAAATTTAACAGTTATTGAAATGATTTTAAGTTTTATCAAATAATATTATATTCTTAGGAAAATCATTTCTTAGTAAAATAGTAAAGCTATACTATTGTTGTACCAGCATGCTTCTCTACTTGAGTTGGGCTTTACCACTTGGATAGAAGCAGCCGCGTGAGAATCTTCGTAATTTAGAAGCAGGGACCTAGCAGACGACTCCTCAATACTTAACGCCATGCTGTTAATAATGTTTTTTATATGGAAAAAAGATAGTAAAGAGAAAAAATATTAACCGCACAAAGCAAATAACCAACACAGAATACATAAGCACAAAACAATCTGAAACAAAGATACCTTTATAATAATTATTTTCATTAATATAATGATATGTTTTACTAGTTGTTGCGTCTCTTAACTTTTACAAGTTTTCTTCATTCTTTTTTTATATATTAGTTTGGGGAAAAAGAAATCCATTATTTTTACTTGAACTTTTTGTTACTTCTTTCAGATTCGCTTTGTAAAAAGGTTTAAAACAGTTTTCATATAGATTTTTAGGTAGCTACGATTGCTGACATGCTGTCAAGTATGTCAGCAATTGTAGCTACAGTTGATAATTTTTGATATTTGATAGACATTCTCGACGATGCTGTATCCATGCGAGGTGCATCTTTAGCATTCAAATACCCAAAAGGAATCTACGAAACAAAAATTGTACGTAACTGGTTGTTACAGTCTTATATAGGACGATAAATACCTTTCACAATTTTAGCCACCCGGCTATCTTTTTTGCCGTTACAAGAGAAAAACGAAAATGTATCGAATTTTCTATTTGTTGTCTTCCATTTTTGAAACCTTGTACTCGTAACTGAATTAATCAAACAAAAAACTGCAAGAGGATATTTTAGTGTCAAATGTCACCTTTCCAACGAGCATAAATCTGAAATATTTTGATAGATACCTCACGAGATAGCGATCACTACAGACGTCTACTGAAAAAATAATGGATAACTTTCCCCCCAAACTAATATATATACATTATTTGTAAGATGAATGCAATTCATAATAAAGAAGAATTTATTTAAAGTTCTGCAATCTCTCGAAAAATATTTTGACAGGAAATTCATAAATAATAAGTAATAACTTTTAAGCTATGAAATTTAAATATAATTTTTAAATTAATATATAAATTAAGTTATAACAATCTTTTATACATTTTATAATATATAAGTAAATTTTAAAATAAATTATTATGATTTTTTGTATTCATCTAAATGTAAAATTTATGAAAAATGCTGTTAATAACAGATTCAAGCAATTTCTTTTGTTACTAATTTCAGCACTAAACATAATTTTAAGTTAATTTAATTAATTTTTAATAAGACTTTTATCTCAAATATCATTCTTGAGAAAGATTATAACATTTTTTTCCCTAATAATATTCTTGATAATATTCTTCTCCTATATTATTCTTGGTTTTGATTGATTTGGAAAAAACTACAATCTTACTTTATTTTCTTTAATTTTTTTAACATAAACGCATTCTTAAAAGTTAAAAATTTCCAGAATATTAAAGACACTTACTATTTGGAAGATATAATGAGAAATAAGAAAATGTTCTTCCCTAATAAAGTGACTCTTCTCTTTTTGTTTTATTTTGTAAAAAACAATTTCAATTTGCATGCTAGCTCATTATGTTTTAGGGACATTCTCTAAGCAATAATCGATAAGTGAAATAAAAATAACCTTTCCCATTTATTACATTTTCCTTAAAAATATTCCAGGAAAAAGCAATTGTTTTGGTTAATTGAATATTAATTAAATTAAATGTGGAAAGGTCCATTCACTTTCCGGCTTACAGAAGATGTAACAAACCTCTGGAGAGACAATTTTATTAATTTTAATTCGAGCCTTATCAAAATGAGCCAAGAGTTTTTAACAACTTTTCTGGAAGCTTTGAAGATCATAATAAGGAGAACTTATTCTAATGCTGCATGGAAGCAATAACACTCTTAGTACACTGTCACAAATACATTTCTTTGATTTTACAGCTTAATGTAAAAGTAACTTATCATAAGTTACTTTTGGTGGATGCCATCAATTTATGTCTTTAAAACGTTTCTTAAAATATTACGAGAAATTTTTTTACTTGGAAAAAGTCAATATTAACTTTTTTAAATTAATAATTTCATGAAATTAGTGGTTATTTAAGAAATTAAATGAAAATAAAAACTTATTTGTGTAATATATATTCATTACATGAAATATTCATATATAGCAATATTTACAAATTTATAAAATGTTAGGAGTTAAAACAAATAAAATGTAATATTTACTCTTTATATGCATTTTAAAATCTAAATGTTTCTATAATTTATCTGAAGAATCTAAGGAGCAATATTAGAGTCCTTATTTTCTTTAAATTATTATGATTATCCGATATACAAACAAAAATGTGTTTGGCATTTCCAATTATTACGCGGAAAAAGTTTTAATTATTAATAATTTTGCTTTTTGACGAATTAATTTTGTACTAACTAATGATTGATAAAAATATTCTTAAAGAACTTGATGTAGTGTATGCAACTTTTTTTGTTAAATATATTTATTAATTTCCCATTTCGTCTATTTCGTAAAATAAAAAATACAATAGATGACATATTTATAAAAAAGATAAAAAGGCGTATATTCATATATTCATAAATGTAATTTATTGATTTTCCCCAAAATGTGCGAAATCAATCACTGACATTCAAAACTGAAGCTTATTATTTTTGTACGGAAATAAAGGAGCAGATGTTAATAAATCAATTTATAAAATACTGTAACAAAATGTTTTAGCAAAAAAATTGGAAGTAATTGAAATCTTTTTGTAGGAAGTGTGAACCTCATGTAGAAGCTATGTAATAATAATATGGCACGCTTTCTTTTTAAGAATAATTACCAAAAAACTTTGAAAACTTTAAGCAGTCTAATAGTCTTGCTGCCATTAATTCTAATGTGAATTAAAAATATTGTGTTGTAGATTTAGTCAGAAGATAAAAAATGAAAAGTTTCAAGAATAGTTCCTGTTTGAGAAGTTAATTAAAAATAAGAATGGTTGAAATAAAATGATTTTTAAATAGTGAAAAATTGCGTTTTGAAACTGAAAATTTAATGAATTTATAAGAAAATAAATGTATTATAGCGTCATAAATGAATTTTTAAAATCACAAGTTAAATCACATTTGGAAAAACATCATTTAACTCATATCTATTAACTTATGTTTTCAGAGCAAATTTTTTTTTCGAAAAATTCCTAATAAAACTATTTATTTTTATTTCTGTAGAATCTTTTTATATAAATATATTTAAATATTATATTAAAAAGTGCAACTTCTGATTATATATTGTTCTAGTCATAAGCTAAATGTTCCTTTCTATAAAATTTTTAAATGAACATTTTAAAGTTTATTTTATTTTTGTTTATATTTAAAAACATATAATCGTGTAATCAATTTAATGCTTCATTTTTCTAATATTTATAAAGATTTAATTTCAATAGTAACAGGATTTTAATAATATAACAATTAATTCTGATTGGTCATTTCTTTCATCTGAAAATTTATTCTTCAGGAATTTATCTTAAAAAGTAGAATTGATTAAAGCAGTGTAATTTTATAGCTCTAATATTTTTAGGCTTACAAATTAAGGAGCAATTTTTGATTATTTATTTTTAAATAAATGTTTTCGTCCAAATAAACCATGTTAGTTTTCTTGTTTCAAAATAAAACTGAAATCATAACTAACTTGATGCATATGAACTCATTTAGTTACGACACGTTTATTTAAATTATTATATTTTATTAATTTTGGATCTCACTGCCCTATTTATTTCAATATTATGTAGTTTTTGCTCAAAAGATTATGTTTATAAATTTAAAACTTAAAAATGGCAAAAAACACATAAGAGCAGTAACAATTCTTTCGAATGATTAAAAAAGCATAGCTTTTAGAATAATGTAATATTTTTACTAGAATTATATTTTAAAAATTTAATGGAGAGATATATTAAATTAATTAGAACACATGTCAAAATGAAGAAAGGAAGTATAATAATTTTATGTAGACTTCCATCACATTCAAAATAATTTTTGATAGTAAAAAAAGTAAGAGCTTATATACCAAAGCAAACAAAAACAATTCTAGCTATTTAAAATTTAAAATATGGAATACATAGAGCAAGAACTTTATAGGCAGTATTTCAAAAAAAAGTATACATGAAATACTTTTAATGAATAAATTCTGCAATTTATTAGAAGTTTGTATTAAATTTAAGTGTAATTATTATTATTTCTAATAACCAATAGTTTGACTGATATCATAGAAGATATATGTTTTCAAATAAAAAGAAAAAAAAATAAATTTATTCATTTTTTTTCTTATTTTCTTATTATCTTATTTTATGAATTTATTATGAAAACTTATTTTCTTTTTCCAATATTTATTTCTTATAATTCAATTGAAGAGTATAATTAACTTTTTATTTTAATAAATAAACAATGACCTTTTAATAGTAAAATGCTGATAATTTTATCATTTGGTAATTTCTGTTTATTTCTTTCAGAGTATCGTTAAATTCCAATATACATTTTAGACATTGAATTTTAAAATATATTTCAAAATTTATATTTGTGATATTTAAATATATGGTGGTTTATAGAAACTCTTTTAACAACTAGAAAACAAACGAAGACAAAACAATGTAGATCAATAAAAGGGAAAAATCCCTAATTTGTAATATTTAAGGCACAGTTATAGACCTGTTGCAAATAGTATAGATAAATTAAAATATATTTCTTGACATATCATGCCTTTCAGAACTAATGAAAAGAAGATTTTATAAAATTCTGTTGTAATATACAGCATGAAATCTTAGATCTTGTAATAAATTTAAATTCTTTAGTACTAGTGGCTAACAATTAAAAATACATTAAATGTTTATAATGTATCAGAAATAATAGTATACTATAATAAAGCTGTAAAAAACTGCCTATTTCTCAATAAATTCACATAATACAAAATTAGTTACCATATATCCTTAATAATAAATATAAACTACAGGTTCCTCAATTTTTTAAACAAATATTTTAAAATGTTTTCAAGATAATTTTTTTTTAAAATTATATACGGACATTTAAACATAATTACTTTCTTGAGCTCTTGAATTATTGAAAAAAGTGTGCCCAGTATGACTTTATTTCAAATAGAAGTTTTGCCAGAAAATGAGTCCACTTCTAGATTATTATAAACAAGCATTATTTGAAAGTATTTTTGTTTTATAAACTTATTCCCATGCATTAGTGATTTTGAGATTCATAATGAGCACAGAACTTTCATTTCCCTTTCAACTTCCATTTCTAAGCTTTCATGAAATCATTCATTCGATAGTTGAATAGCTTTGAATATCATCACTTCCCAATTAGTTGGAATTCAAAAGATCATAGGCTATGCTGAACTGTGTTTCTGTTTAAAATATTAAGCTATTTAAACAAATGCAAGGTACTTAATATGATCGACAGAGTGTTATCTCAAGCGTTGACTTGAGAGTTGAATTATTTTAATATTACCATTATGTCTTTGGTCATTTGCTCTGTTCTTTAATTGCATGCATTTTATTAGGCACTTAAATGAATAGAATTCTTAAAACACAATTTATTAAAGTATGGGTTCTCTAATGGCCTAAGTTTAAATGAGAGAACATTGATGGTAAGGTATTATATTTTATATGAATAAAAAAATCTTCTTCATTATATTACAACTAATGTGGATAAGATTATAAAGAGTTAATGTTTGACGAAAAATTTAATTTTTAGTATAATTGTTCTAAACTTTAATTTTAAAGCTAGGCAATATATATATATATATATATATATATATATATATATATATATATATATATATATATATATATATATATTTATATATATATATATATATATATATATATATATATATATATATATATATATATATATATATATATATATATATTATGATATTTTTATTCATTTCGAGAGTTGGACCATTCCAATATAACATTGTAATTTTGTGATACTCCACACATCAAAAGATATTTTTAAATTAAATTCTCAACAGTGTATTATTTAGTAAAATCTTAAATCATTTCAATAATTGTAAATTTTTGTACTATATTTTTTAAGATTTTGATCATTATATATTGTTTACATTACTTTATTTTACAGCTTCATAAATCAAAATTAAACTTATTTCAGTTGAATGCTATTAAATGTTTTAATAAAGCACATAGCACGAAGTTATCATAAGTTTACTCACATCTTATCCGACCAAACGTTATTCAAATTGAAATAATCTGGCAGTTACGTTAATAATAAATGGTCAGTTACGTTACTTTGTACATATTTTGAATGATGAATTTTCTAATAGTGTTATATAAAGTAAATTAAAGATAACATTTTTAAGATAAAAATTAAAGCAATTAACTTAATCATTAATTTTAAAACATAAATGAATATGGTCATTATATTTTTTCATTTACTGTTATTTTTGTAAACTGATTTAAATTTGTTCTGTATTTAAATTTTAAAATAAGTATTTCTAATCATTGAAACTAATTATTAAAGCGTGAACGTTGTCAACGTTGCAATATTAAGCAACATAGTTGCTTATCTTCTAAGAAAGTAAAAAATATCTGCATAATAAATGTTCTTTCAAAATAATAAGAAATTTATTTTCCTCAGCACAATATTTTTCAGAGTTAACTCTTAATTAAAACCACACACCACAATGTCCAGTTATTGATTCAAAAAGGGAATAATGCATTTAAACAAATAAAACTAGAATTATTCTGCTCTTTGTTACTTATTCTACTGTAAGATTTATTTAAAGAAATAAAATATTCGTGAAAAAAAGGTTTAAAAAGACTCACCTTCAAATATAGAAATTAAAGTGATTTCAATTTTTAGAAGGGTACAGAGAAATGCTTTAAAAGAATTTACCTGATTTGTTGCAGGTAAATTTTATTTTTCATAAGGAAATTTGTTTTGTCAGTTACCATGAAAATCTGTTTTTTCTACTTTATAGAAAACCAATCATCTTACAAAATTTAAAGAGATATTTTAAATTTTTCAATTGTTTGGTTATATTTATACCCACTTAAATATAATATTTCTTTAAAAACAGTAGAATGTGAAAGCCTTGGTAAAATTTAAATTCAAATTGTTTTGAACTTTTTCCATCATTAATATACAAAAAATACATCAACACCAACATACAAAAAATACATCAACATAAAAATACATCAATCATTAACATCAAAAATATACAAAAAATTTCTGAAACAAATGACATATATAAAATAACATATGTAGATAGAAAACCTTACACATATAATAATTTTCTCATACCTTATAAGCCAGCAAGGCAAAGAAAAAATATATAAGAAAGTAAAATAAGTACATAATTTGAATTAATTTCCGTATTTTCCTGTATATAATCCACGAATTATGTGCTAAAAAAAGTTCCAAATTTCATTGTGTGTATTATAATCTGGAATGTGATAAAAAAACATTCATCTTCAAAAAAGTTTTGATAGAAATATGTTTCATAAAATAAATAAGAGATGGCACCAAGATACGTTTGATTTATTTTAGCTATAATCAGCTTTGTAAAATTACGTTCAAGAATGGATTCAGTTCCTCGATAAGTTGCAATTTGCTAACGTTATTCTTCAATTTGTCTTGACCTGAGCTGTTTCGTTCTGAAAATATTCAAATTCGTATATTATCATATCGAAGTGAAGACATTTAAGTTTCACAGCAAATTTTAAGATTAAAGCTATAACGAAAGCAAATAAAAAAATGGTGACAAACATGTTCATGTGAAGTGAAAAACAAAGCATGTGCGGTACAAAAACAAAATGTATCCAATACGCAGTTCGAAAATAATCCATTTCTTTCATTTTATTATTAAAAAAATATGTTTTATTTTCAAAATATAATTAACATCATTTTGAAAGTTATTCAAAACTATCATAAATATTAGTATGATAAGTTATACTAGAATCTTCTCGGAATTATTGCTCTTGATCAATCTCGAGCTTTGATCTCAGTTTATTTCTGCTTGCAATGAAGATAATTCAAAGAAATCTTTTTCATAATAAACGTTTTTTTCTGTATAACTTGTTATATTTTTAGTCAAATCATGCATTTTTTAGTTTAAATTACACCCATATCATAAGCAGTGTATATTTTTGACTATTTGGAGAAAAATATTAGCGTGGAATTATACTCCGCTACAGGTTATGTGATGCTTTTTTTCTTCCACTCGAAAAATACCTTGAGGATAATACGCCACTGCAGATTATGTACATGAAAATATGGCGCTAGAAAAAGTTGAGAACTAACTGAAATTTGCAAATTAAATATTTGGGAATTATATAAGAAGTTAGATATTAATATTTTAGATTGAAAGATCACGAGATAAATGTGGAAAACTGTTTAATAAAGGAAGATACGTGCTGTATTTTAAAAACCAAATATTTCATTGAATTTATAAATATTTTGTTTTCAAAGATCTGTGTTATACAACAGATAATTACTGCATTTATTTGAAATATGCTTACTTTATATCACAATATATTAAAATTTTTATGCATCAACCTTAGACAGAGAATTTCCAATTTTATAATATATTCAAAACAATACTTGTAACATACAAAAATATATTGTTTTATTGTAAATAAATTGAAAAGAGTAATTTTGATGAATTTTTCAAATATGTAAATAAAAGGAAAGTATTATTATAAAACTTCCAATAAACGTTTCTCAGAGTAAAATGAATTTTTAATGAAATACAGTAAATTCGACATGGAAAATCATTTCTTTTTGATTCCGGTATTTCTTTTCCCTCTATCGAAATGTATTATTGATTTCAATTTGCTTTAAAAGCAGTTTTTCTCCCGAGCCCTGAAAAGGGTCTTAATGATTCGCCTTACAATATATTCAAATTTTCAGCTATCGAAAGGGAAATGCACTTTACTTAATACTCGTCAGAAATTGATTTTAGCAAATAACAAATATTTGGTAGCAATAAGTTTGGAATCAGAAATGTTATTTATATGTATAGACAAACATAAAATAAAAATAAACGATTCTTTTGTCATACTTTCTTATTTTCAGTGTAATATTAATAGAAATTGAAATTTTTATGTAGAAGAAAGACAGAAATGAATGAACAAAGATTGATCTGAAATTTGACAGAAATAATCATGAGGAAAATGATATCTGTTTGGTAACGGAGAATGCAAAACATTTGAATATTTCTGAAAGAAGTAAAAGTCCGTTGGATATTGACCAAACAAATCATGCCCCTCATGATTAATAAATATAAATGCTATCAGGATGTATTCCGATTCAAGCTGTTAGTATTTTTCTTTTATCAAACAAACTTTCATAAGTGTGACAAATAAATAATATCACCCATTATTTGTGTGTAAATGATTATTATTATACAGCTTTTGTAATTTCAATTATTAATTTTCTATTCTTTCTTAATAAAAGAAAATAATTTTTAAATTTTTGTTGCATTTTCTAAATTTCAAATAAGGCTAAAGAGTTATATTCGATCTCTATTACGGCTAAAGACCCATATCTTCAGTTAAAACTGTAAATAGATATAGTTACACTAAATGTTGATTGCAATAAAGAGGGTCAGATATTTTAAAATATTAAGATACTTTCTTATATTTAACAAAGCGTGATTATTAGATGTTAAATTAAAATCTAAATAATAAAAAGTATTGCAAAACATTAAAATGTTGAAAAAATTTTGAATAATTTTTTTAAAATTTAGTTTAGATTCAAGATAAATAGATTCCTTCATTCTGTTATTTTAGTTATTTAGTTCATACTAATTTGTATGACTACAATTTAACTTAGAACATTGTTTAATACTTGTTTCTAAACATGTAAAATATGAACGATATGTGTTTGAAACTATATTTTAATTTTGATCGATGAACAAAAATATAAAAATTTGCTACCAAAATTCTTTGAAAGACACCAATAGTTTTATAAATATTTTTGAATAAAACTAATTTTCCTTATGATCATAACTAGTGTATGCTTTGAAAAACTAGTGTTGTCATAATATCTAGAATATTAAACTTCCCAGCTTTTGATTAGGATTATTTATAAAAATAATCAACTTAATTTGTAGGAAGAAGCCTCACTGCTGAAATATTATGCTATTAATTTATTTAAATTGTCTATTTTTTTCAGTTTTTCGTAATACTGGAAGTATTTGCTATTCGAGTTACATTTATTGTTACAACATAATCTTTATGACAGTAGTTTTTAAAATTTCTTAAAATTATCAAATTAAACTACATTTTTCAAGTGTAAAAATGTTATTAATTGTCAAATGAAATGCATTTCGAAAGTCGCATTTTGCTACACTGAAATATTCAATGATTACGATATACTTCTCTGAGTAATTTAAACAAAAAATAAAGACTAAAAAACATTGAAAACAATCTAAAACTAAAATAAACTACATTTTCAAGAAATAATTTTGCTTTATTTTATTGTAATTGCATTGAAAACACCTACATAGAAATAAGACATAGTTTTAACTCGAACAGTTATAAAAATCTCATAAAAACGTATTTAAATATCCTTCTTCATCAAATAGGGAATTTTTTGTAATTGTGATAGCAAATTCATACAATGTAATAATAGCTTTAGATAAAAATATTTGGAGAAAAAAATATTTATGTTAATTTATGAAATAATTGCTAACCCGTAAGTGAAATATTTGAAAAAAAAATTATATTCATATTTTTTTATAGAAATAGAATTTTTTTTTATGTGATAGAAACTAGACCAATTACAATTTCATAAAATCATATTTTATATATAGTTGAAAAAACGTGAGAAATTTTGTCAGCATTTTCTCTTTAGTATACCCACCCTTCTGCATTCAAACCCTTTCGTAATTATTGCCCCATCTATCACCTGAACTCCTAAATAGAAATGGGAGGGAAAATTTTTCCCTGTTTCACCACGAAATTCCCTTTGCTCTCATCGAAGAGATTAATGATGATTTTGAAGGTTAAATTATTCTAGACCAATCTTGTTTTCTGCAGTGCATTGAAATGAGGAAAATATTTTTAAATAATTTTTTCCCTAGAACTTAAGTCTCTTAAGTATAGGAGAAATATTAATGATTAATGGATGAAGAAAGCAAAATCATTTGAAGGAAACAGCTACAGAGAATACGTGACTTTTCAAAAATGTTAGTGATAAATATGATATTTTTTCCGATGTTTTAAAAGAAATTGGTTGGTAGAAAAGTGTGAAAACTAAAAGTGTTGAAACTTTAGAAAATTAATAAAAGCTGATGTTGAAAAACTTTAATTGTATTTACTTTTAAATCACAAAATATTTCTGTATTAAAAAAAACTCATAAGAAATGTTTCATTTTATTACTACCTTGTACTGATATTCCTTTGCATTTATAAAATGTGAATTCTTTCGAATGAGGATGTATTTGTAATTTTTATTATGAATAAATTAATTATTTGTATATTCTCAAATATTACAAAAGACAATTTTTTAAAATTTTTAAAATGTATCTGATATTATTATTGATTATTCTAATAAGTTATATGTCAGGCGTGCGATAAAAAGTTGTTGCCAATATCCTGTTACATATTATTTACTAGAATGTCCAAATAAATGTAGAGTAAACTCAAACCATTAAAAAATCTATTTCATATTTTCAACTAATGTAATAGAAGTGGGAACAAAAAAGTTTAAATGTTAAAAGTACAATGAGTTAACTTAATAAATATTATGCAATTATTAAATGTATCTCGTTCAAACTTCAAAAGACTCCAGAACATTTTTTTAATTGTTTGTATATTTTATTAAGAAATTCCTCATTTTATTCATCAAGATACAGTAGCAGAAAATTAGGTACCTAGAAGTTAAAACTTGGGTCTCCTTTGCGCAATAATAATAGGAGTCCCAAAAATAGATTATTTATGACGTTATTTGTGATGTTAAGAGATTCAAACTCTCCATCAGAATAATGTTTACCACAAACAAGAAGCATACGTCACTTGAGATGAGGGTCAGCTGCGTATTTCATCATGTTTCGTAATGCTGTCTCGAAATATTGATCTGATCTTTATCTGCCATTGCTCTTAATATTTGTGTAGTGTATGCAATGCGAGTTTTGCTATTCAAATTTAGAACATGTAGAGTATTTTTTATTTAGAAACTTAACTTAGAAATACTTTTTACCAAAAGACAAAGATTACTTAATTTGAACTAAAAAGAAAATAAGTAAATTTTTTAGATAATTTTTAGTTATCAGACAATTTTAATTTTAGAAAGATTAATGAATTTACTTCCACGCCAAGTATCTTGAAATATATAAAGTTATTACTATTGCAACACATATAGTCCATCCCAATTCAAATAAAAATTTTTTTAAAATGTGGCCATGAGGTCTAGTTGGCTTAGGAGTTCATTCTTTTCATCAAAATTGAAGATCCACCCATATTCAGGGCCACGACGGGACACTTATTAGGTGCCCACTAGATAAGGTGTCATCACTTTCTCCCCATGTAGAGCTGAAAGGGAGAAATCTTAGTTGCTGCGAATTATATAACAACAACAAATTTTTTAAAAATATTTGATATCTTTTATTCCATAATAAAGAACATGAACACTTCAAACAAACCTTTCTGATTTGATTTATATGTTGAGAAATATCTTGAAAAAGCTGATTTACAAATGTAAATTAGAGTGCAAGTATAAATCAATGTACAATTATCTTAATTGTTGCAACTTATATAGGTTCTACAATTCAAAAACATTTGCCTCGTTTTTGGGAAAACATGACAAATATCAATAAAATCAAAACTCTAAAATGTTGTTTCATTTCAAAACATTTTTTGTTAAAATCATAAATGAGTTGATAAAGAACTCACCTATATCTAAATTTTATTTTAATAAAAGGGAGGAAAATTTTTTTAGTGTTATTTAAAATTTTACTGAGAAATAGTAGTTGTAGTTGTAAATAATGTTTGTAAATAAAACAACTGATATGCTACTCAAGATATGAAAGATAACTTTTCGCTGAGGCTATGATTGATTGAATCTCCTCTATACAACTTTTCTAAATAACAACTGGCATAACAGCTGAAAAGATCATTTATATCCAAATAATTAGTAAAAATGAAAGAAAAAGACAAGAACAAAATTTTCTTTTTTGACTTCTAATTTTTTTTATTACGTAATTCTAAATGCAAATATTGATGTGCATATCACATCAATGAAAACATTACATAAATACATTTAACATAAAAGTTTATAACTGTTTAAAGTGAATGTTTAAGCATTTATTTAAATGAAATATTAAATATCTAAAGAACATAACAATATTTATTTAAAAAATGTACTTGTTAACAATGTTTACCATCATATATTATGAATTAAATTCAAAATTTGAATATGAAGAAAATGAAAATACTGTTTCTCTCTCAGAAATAAATACTTTTCAATCTACATAGAGTAATTTCATGCTGGTCTCCCATATTTTATATCGAAAAAAATTTTAATTTACTCTTTCCAAATTTATTTATTTCTATAAAAAATATAAAATATACAATTTTTTATTTAATTTATTAATCTCTTGTTTTGATATAACATAATTAAAAGTTCAAGAATTAAATCTGCTACACAAAATTTTGATAATAAGCGATATTTTAAATTCTGGAGACTATTATACAAATAATAAACTGCATTCAAATTAAAAAAAAAATTGAAAACTTTCAAATACGTACTCTGATCAATAGACATACAAAAATTGAAATAGAGCAAGCATTTTCTTTTAACAAACAGAATTAATATTTGAATCTTTTTGTCTAAACTATATTGATTTTATTATTTATTCAGGGCCAAAAATTGTATTTTCACATTTGAATTGTAATAAAACTTTGAGTGATAATTAAGGAAATAAATCACGATTTTTTAAATTTTCTATTTCCCATCCTATGGGATTATTTAATAATATTATATAAATACATACGTCATAAAATATAAATATAAATTGAGGTATTTGCATACATCAATCCACAGATTTCATTTGCTTAACATTAAATGTACATTTTGCTAGAAATGTTTAAAAAAATATAAAACGAATTTAATCTAAAATTTATCGAAACTCACATACTACAGTAATTAATAAAAAAAACCTTAATTTTTGTAGGTCAGTTATCAAACAATTGTTGAAATTAAAATATCTGGAAATCAGTAAAATGATATCCTATTTAATTGAAAAGAAAGAAAGTTTTTGTAACTGAAAGAGCCAATACCCTAGAGTAAAGCAAAATTTACTTACTTCAAATCAAATAAATTCTTCCTAAAGATTTCTTCAGCTTTTCTAAAAAGTTGGAATTGATTAAATCCTTATACTTTAAAGATGAGTTCTTTGAAATTTCTTTTTTTCACCAATATTTCATTTTCTCCAATAAATTTTATAGCAGAATAAGTACCATGAAGCTGAATTGCTCGAGTTTATTGTATGTTTAGTTATTCAAATACAATGCCTTCTTTCCTACCAATATTAAAGTCCTGATATGTTATTTTAATTAGTTAACTTTAAAAATTATTATTAGAAGAAAGCGTATTGTTTGTAAATTATTTATTTTATAAGAAACCTTATATTATAATGAGCTTTAAATTTTTTAAAACATTAAAAGCTGTTTTACTGAATATTTTAAGATACTACTGTTTACGATTTAGTAAGTGGTTTCAAAGATTAGAAATAATAATTTTGAAACTATAAACGTACGGGCAATCATACTAGAATTCTAATGGTAACACTAAATTAAGGGAACGATTAAATATATTATATACATTTTTATTTCAAAGTGAAATGATGAAATCAACTATTTTAATATTGTTATTAAAATATTATTAGAACATGTGTTTTTTTTAGACTATGGCATTTTTTATGCATATTTTATAACACTGAACATACTTTTTTTTAAAATAACCCTATAATTTATTCATTTATAACTTTAGTGGGTTGTATATTTCAATCCGAATAATCTGAAATCACTTGTGTTAAAAGTAATTCATTATAACTTAATTTCATAATTTATTAGTCAATACAAATATTCCATATATAATCTCTGGAATAGGTTATTCTTCAGTCATCATTGTGATATTATAGGATGCCGTGTGAAAACAAATGTTTTGGCGATAATCGAATAAAACTTGTTTTACATATTTAACACTTAATAGCTTCTTATAATAAAATGATTTTTGATTATTCATCTTGCTCTTGGTATTGTTGTCTATAACTAGGATCCCATTAATTTTAACCTACTTCATTAAAACTACTGTTGCGATTTACTATGATAAAAATTCAGTGAATTGCTGCACTTTTAAAGCTATTGTTTACGATATGTTTAAATGATTAAAGCTAATTTTATTGTTCCTCTTAATATGTAGACAAAATATTAACACAATTGTATTCGATAAATTGATGTTTGATAATTTAAAACAATTCAAGACAATCAAAGACTAACTAAATTTTAATTGAATTGTGCAAAAAATTGAAAGAGCCAATGTTAAAAATCGTAAGTGATTAGATTGGATTACCATATTTAATGTATGAAATTGTAAATAAAAACATCATAAATATTTTATTGATACTGAGGTAACTGCATTAATTCAACAGTTTCTATTTAAAATACCTCAGGAAAGTAATGATTAATTTATGGTAGTATATTATTTTATATAGTTTTCTGAGTTATGTTGAGCCAGTTGATGATATCTTGTAACATATTGTGAGAAAAATCTGCAATAGCACTTAATACCTTCCAATTGATTAATCCATATATTAATAGATTTATGTTAAGTAAATTTCAAAAAAGTATGTTATTTAATTTCATGACAATTTATAAGTTATCAGCTTATATATTAACTAGAGATTGTTTAAGGATTTATTGAAATTATAACTATTACTATGGGAATCATGTGAAATGTGTGTGTGTGATTCTACTACATTATTTAATAAACTGATACAATTGTAAAGATATTACAACATCTTGAACTTTGTGTTTTCAGCAGCCCACATTATTTTTCAAATAAACAAATATAGCAATTGTTCATAATAGAAATTCTTTTGTAAATACTATCCTTCAGTAAAAAGAGTAAGTAAATTAGTACCTAAATTTCAAATAGTCAATAATGAGATTCTTTCAAGAAATTAAAAAAATAGTTTGATGGGAAATATGTAAATAAAATAAAGAAAATGACGAAATGCTGAATATACAAGCAATTTAAACAATTTAGAATACACTATAGAGTAGAAGTATATAAAGTCAAGAATTCTGTAATAATAAATGTTTATTGATTTGAAAATGCTATTTAGTATAAATGTTATTTATTTTTAATGTTACCATATCCATTTCGATTTATTCTAATATAAGCCTTAGATGCCCACAATATACAATGAAAAATATTTACATTTTATTTAAAACTTCTGAAGCTTTTTAAAATATTTTTTAATACGATTTATTAATATTACGTAGCAACATTTATGAAAAGAAATCCTAATTTTATGTATAAAATTGCCATCTAAACTTTGTCATAACCATTTTTTTCAGCTTTATGATATGCAAGTAGACTCCAATACTTTATTATGAAAAAAATATGATGTTGTATTTTTTTAAATGAAATGCGTAGAAAATGCCGTCAAAAAGGGCTTAAAATAGTTAAATTTGTTAGCACAATATAAACAATAAACTGATTCAAATATTGATAAATAATTCTCACTGTGAAGTAGATCTTTGATATTCTTTAAAAAAGTAAACTTTTTATTGAATTAAAAAAAATTTTAATACTTTTTCAAAATAATCGTAATTTTAAGACATAGGAGTTTTCAAAATATTGAAAACTCGAACAGTTTGAAAGATATAATAGGAAATGAAATAATGAACCTCCCTAATCGTACATTCTTTGTTTCATTTGGGAAAGACTTCCACATGTTGCACCTTTGCTCATTATATTTCAGGGACTTCCTCATCGCAACAATCGATAAGTTTAGGCAAACAGCTTTATCGATTAACTTTAATTACATTTTATTTAAAAAACTCTTTCAGAAAAAGTGATTGCTTCGGTTAATTGAATGTTAATTAAATTGAATGGTAAAAGATCCATTCACTTCTTGGATTCCAGAAGATGAAACATCCCTCTGGAGACTCTATCTAAGCAATTTTAATTCGAGACTTATCAAAATGTAGCTTGGACTCCTAACAACTTTTCTTCTTTAAGGTTTTGAAGACCTTAATAAGGAAAACTTACTTTAATGAAACCTAGAAGCAATGACATTCTTCTTATATTTTCTCAAATAAATGTATTTTATTGATTCTCTTGTCTAATCTTAATCTTACTTATCTTAATTAAGTTGATTCCATTAACATGTATCATTAAAATATTTCATATTCTAAAATTTTGTTTGTTTGGGAATATTCAAAATTAATTTCACTTTTTATATACGTACTGCAAAAATCACTTAAGAAATTAAGCAAAAATAATAAATGGCTTTTGTAATAAATGTTCATTATATAAAATATTTATATTAAAATTTTTTAAATATATATAATAGATTAGGAATTTAAGTAAATAAAATTTTACGATCTCATATGTGTATTTTTAGAAGGTAAATGGGTTTATAATTTTTTCATGCATCTGAAGACGAAGTCAAAAGTCTGTAAAATTATAACTTATAACATATTTTGCTATTAAACAGGAAACGTGTGATATTTATAGCTCTGTTATAAGATTAAATTATTAATAATAAGTAATCCAATTATTTTTGTATTAGTTACTAATTAATGGGAGTTATTTTTGAATATTTATTTTCTGAAGTATTTAACTTTGTTTTGTAAAATTTTCCTTTTGTCTTCTTGATTTTTTAATGAAAACTAATAAATTGTTGAAGAATACATGTTGAAAAATGTATGCTAATGAATGAAATTCATTGATTTTTCTTTGAAACCTGCGAAATCAATGAATAACATTCAAAAACGAAATATTTTACTTATTCAACGTAATAATGGTAAAATCATTAACATCTTCTACTATGATAAATTAAGATCTACAATATAATTGAATCACCTCTTTTTTTTATAAAATTCTATAAATGAAAAGATTTTATCAAATAATGTTAAAACGTATCTCTTCAAATTATCGGTTCATTTTTGAATTCTTTTTAAATAATTTCAAATGCAAATTTTTAATCTTAAATTTTTTAGGTTGTAAAAAATTCTATAGTTTTATATTTGAAATAAATTAAAGAAGTTTTTTCATTAATTTATGTTCGGTAAATATTGAAGAAAATAACTTATCACTCCTAAAAATATTAAATTTATTTAAATATAATTAATTAACACATGTATTACATTACTGTATATATTTAATAAACAAAGATTTAGCAATAAATTATTAATTAAATTGATCAAATGCCATATTTTAACTGATTGTAGTTAATATTCATCATAAAATTAAGTATAAAAATATATACTAACAAATGAAAACACAAATTTTGCTCGAAATATTTATGTAACAAAACACATGTAATACATTAAATATATTTTTATAATAGTAAGTACATTTTTGAGTTGAGAAATCTATATCAAGGAAGAATTAAGCAAATAATTTTTGTTATTGCTAATTTAAGAAGATGACAATTTATAAGAGTATAAAAGGCTTCTTTCAAAAATTTATATGACAGCAGAAACTGGTATTATAGAAAAAATAATATTTTTTTAAAACTTGTCTCCTGTTAAATATGCAATTAGTTTATCTTAATATTTATTAACAGGTGCTTTCAAATTAAATGTAAATGCACTAATTCTATTGACAGAAATACTTTAATAAGAGAAACATTTAGGTTAGGTCAAATCATTTAATATTAAATTTTTGCCAATGATACTGAGGTGTTATTAATATAAAATTAAGTAACTAATGAAAAAACAGAGCAATTTAGCATATAATTCAACGTATAAAAATTAATTTAAAGAGAAAGGTATTTAATGCAAAATAAATAAAATTTTTAGTAAACGAAATAAATATTAAAAACTTTCTATGTGTTAATGAGGTACAATACTTAGAAATAATTTTAAATAAATTATTACATAATTCATAATTTTGAAGCATAATTAAAAGTCTTGCTCTACTTCAACTAATACCTCGGGCGACAAAGAAATAGATGTTTCATGCAAACTTTTACCTCAGGCCAAAATACATATCAGAATTAAGCAATATAAATATATTATAATTTTTCAAATCAAGGATACATCAAATAGTTGGCTATTCATTATCGTTTTAGCAACTCATGTCAAGTCAAATTCAAAATAAACTACTTAGGATAATTTTTGAATCCAAGATATTTCATAAATGAAGCTATCATTCATCACTAATTATTCTGATTTCCTTTTTAAAAAGGGGATTTTATAACTTTCCAAGTTTGAATATAAAAAAATTGACGCCATAAAAATTGATAATATTTACGACGCAGTCATTTTAAAAACAGTTGAATCTACATACTTCCAACACCAAGAAAGCCTTAGTGGACTAAAGATGGAGATTGCTGCAGTTAAAATTTTATAACATGATACATAATTATAATAAGTAAAACAAAATTGTGCAACCTAATAAAAATAGATGCAAACTGAAAATGAGTTTCTCGGAATTCATTACGTCTGGGACTTAATAATTAATGAGTTTTTTACTAAGGTTTTGTGTGAATAGTAAAATGTTTGATCCAATAATTATCTCTAACTTTTCGAGAATTTGAAAAGTATTAAATATTTTCAGTATGTAAATAATAGTAAAATAACTTTGTCGTAGAATATTTTTTAATGGATTTTATTAACAATGTAAAAATAGAAATTGCTCATTATTAATAATTAGTATAAGCAATTGTATAATTATTATATAAGCTATATTATGCTTTAAATTTTTTTTACTTTTAAAATGAAAGCTTTCCGAAAATGTAACAAAAGGTAAATTGTTTTTAAAAATAAACATGTTTAAAATATTTTCAGTTACAATTAACATTCTTAAACATATATTGAAAATTATCTGTTCCCTAGTGTTTTATTTCAAACATGAGTATTTTAAAAAAAAGCAAGTGCACTTGTAGAAAGTGTTAATAAGTACAGCTGAAAAGTGTTTTGGATTTACCATGTATAAAAATTTTGAAACTCATAATTAGCAAAGATATAATTTCCATTTAAACCTTTTATTCCCAAACTTTCATGAACTCATCAGTTTGATAGTTAAATAGTTTTTCAAACCTGCGCTTCCTATTAAATGACTTTTTAAAGGTGATAGAGAATACTGAAATTTATTTCTGCTTTAGGTATTAAATAGTTTAAATAGTGAGGCATTTAAATTGAGTGTTATCTGAAATTGAGTGTTATTTACATTGAGTGTTATCTGAAATGTTACCTCTAAAGTTGAAGTTATTTCGACATCAATTTTATCACCATTATATTTTTCGTCATCTGTATACTGTTCTTTAATTGCATGCATTTTATAGGCTACTTAAATGAATGGGATATTTAAGGGTTTCTTTGTTTATTAAGGGTATGCGACTCATAATTCTAAGTTTGGTGTTAAGATATTAGACAGTACATAAAGAAACATTTTTAATTACATAAAGAAAATTTGAGTATGAAGTAATAACTTCATTTAAAATTTGTTCATAGGAATTCATTAAAATTAAATACTAATTCGTAAAAAAGATCAATATCTAAGTCAGACGTTCATTCAAAAGTATTTTTTAATTTATCATTATTTAATAATAAGATATCTTATTACTAATAAATCCTATTCATAATAATGCATATAGATATTATTATGAATAGGATAATTTGGAAGAAAATATTTTCGATTACATTTAGATTATTCATCGTAATTTATGAAAAATATACAAATAGTTATGTTGATGTTTAATGTTGCGAAAATTCATTGAAAAATAGTTTGCTATGTATTAGGGGTATTTTCATTTGATTTTGGTATATTAGTAAGAAAGAGTTTTAATATGATTGAAATTAAATAACATTCGTTTTTTGTTAAATATATTTATCTGCTTATATAATGTAAATGATAAAAGAAAAATTTTATCATGCATTAATGTACTAAATAATCCACATATTTTATTAGTATGAATTCTAGATTTAGCATGACGTATTTTATCGTATGAATACTTTGAAGTATATGCAAATAAAAGAAATATATATATATATATTGGTCTAGACATGTATATACAAATAATGAATTAGAGCAAGCAATCAATAATGCAATGCTGTAAGCGGAGTCTATAATAAGCAATTGATTTGACCATAGCTAGTGTATCTAATATTGCTGCTAAAATGAGAGGTTTTGAAAATTTAAGTGACTTTAAATGGAATCAACATACGAGAGATAGAATGAAATAGAATGATAACGACAAAAGTTTGCTTTTTTTGTACGACCATTTCAAGAATGCATTGTAAATATTGATTTTTCAATAAGAAATCAAGTCTCAGACAATAGTATGGGTGTAAAATTACAGTAAAAATCAATTAACATCCAAATTATACAGCAGACTAATGTTGATATTGCTTTAATAGTTTAAGAGCTGTACATGGACCGTTGTTTACAGCATGAAACCGAGTGTTACGCCTCATCTGGCTTATTAACATCGCCATTGATCTGTTGATGACTTGAAACACGCTGCTGCGTGGTCTGATACAATTTATCAGGTACAGAAATATGTCCGTGTATTTATTACACTTTTTCTGATTATAATATGTGAAACGATGCATGCAGGTATTGAGAAAGTTTTAGAATTTAAGAAACTTGTATGTCAACAAATGACTATTTAAGATAGAAGAACTCTTATGATAATATGATGCATAAGGAATTGTCAAGATATGTAAACCCTGATAAGTCAAAATACGAATTTGACAGTAAACAGATCCGGATATATCCTGTTTTATCACTTATACCAAATTATATTCATTACGAGTTTAGACGGACACAAACAAATTCGGCACGACAATGTGACATACCTACATCGAGAGTTGTTTCCAGTTGTCTCAAAATTTTCTTTTGACCTAGATATTTCCATTGGAAAAGTAAAGTATATAAGCATTATTATTATATCTAAGATGGTAGGCAATATGCCATTTAGAAAAAAATTGCCTCATTTCGAATTCCTTTGGATTTTTAAATTTCCTATCTAACATCATTGTGTGTTTATTTTCAGAATACCTATAAGGATAATTTGAATCCATATCACATCATGGATTCAAATTATGTTTGAAGCAGCACGCCTGATTGTTAGTGAGAATCTACACTATAATATTAAGAAAATATACTTGTTTTTCTGGCACTTTAGTCCATATTTAATGTTTAGTGATAAGAAGAAACACATTCACGCGTTCAGAAAAGATTATATTTATATCACAAATAAATGAATTGAAACTACTTCAGAAATATTTCAAGTTGTTGTCATTTATGTTTCATAATTTAATACTTATAATAGTTTGTTTTAAAGACATGATTTAAAGTAAGCATTTATGTATTAGTTACGGAATATTAATATTGAATATAAATAAAAATTTTGTTAAATGTAATGAAATTATATTTAATAAAAATATTACGCATAATTTTGAAAATATGTTGAAGCCCAGCAATTTATAATAATCATAAGCAATTGCTTTACACATTGTAATTAATATTATGTATAGTAATTCAAAGAACTATTATACAACAAGTAATTGTTGTATTTATATGAAATATTCATTTATTATGATAATATATTCAAGCTGATGATAATATATTCATATTTATTATGATAATATAAGAAGATATAGATTTTCAGCTTGTGTATTTTTTTGTTACACAATTTAGTTCTTATTCGAAATATAAACATCTCTAAATTTTAATAGCATATTTCTAATGATACTGTAAAATAAAGTTTTTTCAATTTTATTCTTAAATAAGTGATGTCTGTTAGGGACATGGTGTTAATTATTCTTCCTGTTAGTTATTAATAATACTAATACGAACATAGTATGAAATAAACAAGATTGTGAGATAAAAGAAATCTTAGTAAGTTTAACTTTTTCTTGCCAAGTGACTTTTACAAAACTATTGTTGTGATTATACGTTCTTAAAGAAGATATGCACTATACTTGTTTGATTTTGTCTGTTGCTCATTAACTAATTTCTTCTATTTAGCGTTTTATAAATGCTTAGTCTATTGTGTTTATTGCTTCAGTTTCAGATTTAGTCTTAAGTTTCATAATGGAATTAAAAATGATATATTTTTATAAAAGATAATTTTTCAAATAAGAACAACTGTCTATTGCAATGACTTAAAATTGTAAAATGCATTACTCACTATAAGATTGAAATCACAAAATCTTGTTAGTTTATTGAAATAAAATTATAATTTAATTACTTAATGTAGATTTTATTTTAAGTCCAGACAAATGTAATAGGTCTAAAATCTAAGATATTATATTCGGAGCTTTAAAGTTAAATTCCTTCAATTTTTGATCAGTGGTAAATATTTTCTACTTTAACGCTGATTAAGTAAATATATTAAATACCTCAAAAATAAATAATGATAATAAATAGTAGGTAGAAAACGTATTTATCCTCCTTCCTATTTTTTAAGCCTATAACTATGGTTATTAAAGTCGTAACCAGACTTAATTTGCTATTTGATGCTATTAATTCTAGCACACCTTTACTATATCAAAAAATGTGTTGTTTCAATACTCTTAACGATAAGAAGAGACTAGTAAAATCTGAATTTGTTTGACTATGTTGTTAGTTATAATGTCACAAAAAGCTTAGCATAAAACAACACTATTGTAAATAACTTGTCTAATGACAAGCAGGTGGGTTTTGTTCGCTATGATGTCAGTTAATATTTTTAGATTGTAAAAAAGTGTATTAAGATTTCGTTCCCGATCTGTGATGCATATGACATAAAATAAAATACAAGCTTGTATTTTAGTTTTTCTAATCTCATGAACACTTTGAAAATCAACATGTTATCTTCTGATATTAAATTCAAATTATAAACCTGTTTTTAAATTAAATGAATGTAAACGAAAATCAACTGTAGACTATTTTTTCAAGAACACTCAATGCCAATTATTATTACAAAGGCTTTTAGTAATCTATGTTTCAAAGTACTATGTTGTTATGAAGTTTTATATATTTAAACATGAAATTAATTAATTTTTTTCGAAATTTTTAAAAAAATTTTTAAGCTTGAAAACATTTCACTGAATTTATTGATTCTTGTTTTTATCTGTAGTCAGAATTATCATTTAGTCACAAACACACATACAAAAGAAGAAAATTATAATCTTCCTGAGAATTTGAATGTTATTTGAATTAATAATTATAGAATCTTAATAAAATTAAATTTAAGCAAATTATTAATATGTGATGAATTTAAATAAATATTTATAAAATTTCACTGCATTATTTTTTAAAGTAAAAAAATGTAATTTTAGCTATACTCATTTAACCTCTAAAATTATTTAAAAAAATTTAAATATTCTCAATTTTATGCATTTAAAACAAGAACTCTAAATAAACGCATTCTTATTTTTGTTGTAAACAAGTTGCAAAGAAGTTTTCTTGAATTTTTCTTAAATATTTACATAAAAGGAAAAATTATTATTTAGGCTTAAAATAAATGTTTTCCAGATAAAGCAGTTTCTGTTCAAAAGAATAAATTCCACAAGAAAATGTATTTCTCTTTGATTTCAATATTTCTTTTCTCCTCTATTATCGATTTCAATTTGCTTAAAAAGGCGCTTCTCTACCGTATACTGGAAGGAGTCTTAATGATTCATATTACATTCTATTCAAGTTTTCAAATTCCAAAGGAAAACTACTTACCTTACGTAATATTCGTCAGAAAATGAATCTAGTTTATGACAAATATTTGAAAGATATGCAATAAATTTGGAATAAAAATACTATTTATGTGTATAGAGAAGCAAAAATCGTAAAGCAACAATTCCTTTTGTCATTCTCTTATATGTTTAGAGTAGTTTTAATAAAAGTAAAGATTTTGGAGTGAAATGAAGTCAGAAACTAAGGAACCGACTTAAGTGAACTCGTTAGGAACACAATGGATGATTGATGGGTATTTGTTTTATAAAGAAGAAAACAGAAAGGAATATCCGAAACTTTCTAGAAGAAATAAATGGGCATTGTGGATCAAACTTCTCGAGAATATCGGGGTTATAAGTCTTAAATCTTGTGATAATAGTCATTTTCATTTTACAAAATTTCATTACTCTATAAGCTTTCCAAAGAAATTCTGATTCACATTGTAAGCATAATTCTTATTTCACAAAGAAATTCAAAAAATTTTCAAATGTAAAGATATTGTGCTACATAATTTCTTTAATTAAAAATATTTTCCTTATTTGCGCAAGGCATAATATCAATTTTTTTCACATGTATTTTATCACTAGAAAATGTTGCATCTTTCGATTTCAAAACCTTATTTTTAACAAACAACATGCTATTTAAAAATAAGGTTTTGCAATCAAAAACAATACATAAATTAAGCCCATTTTGATTCACCACTTTAAGCAAAATTATTAGTTTTACTTAAAGAAAACATTATTTTAATTATTCAATTTTTTAAACTATTTAATTTCAATTTTTATTTTGAATTTTCAATAATAATTTATTAGAATATTTTTTAAATTCTAATGGGAACGTTAGTATTATTTTAACTAGACAACCACAGAGTATCTAAAATGCCAACATATGCTAAATGTTTCTATTTCTAAAAATAGCCAGATATTATTTGATTAGAAATATATTTGGTAACTAATTTTTGTTGCTAGGTACCTAACTATATAACTATAATATTGATAAATCACCGAACAAAGCAATTCTGCTTATAAGTTTCTTCATTTGCAATAGTATATTCTTATGTTGCTGCCATTTTTTATATTGGTAGTGATTAACACAACCGATTAATTGTGATAAATGGAATTTCATATTTTTGACATCTTGAACTTTGATTAATGCTTGTTTTTTTTTTCTTTTACTATTAAATACTTAATACTCTATATAATATTTGGTATTTGTATAGTAAAATTTCATGAAATTTATGAGATACCCTAATTTTTAGGAACTATATATTTCCTTGAAAATACGTTTCCCTAAAAGAGACAATTTATTGTCTTTTCGAAATATAAATCCCACTAATTTACATTTTATCCAAAATAAGTTACTTACAACACTAAACTTTTATAATAAATGAAAATAAACAGCTAGTTATGTACTAACATGTTGTTTATTTCTGATTCTTTAAAAAACAATTCTATAATTCTTTAAAAAATAAGTTTAAATATTAATTATTAGAAAAATAGAACTTTTACAGTCACATTTGATTCTAATAAGAAATTTATTTAGGCAGGAATAATATTAAAGAGTAATTTCATTTCCACTTGTAGTTAACCGGTTTCCCCAGATTTTATCATTCGTTTTTTAACATTAATATCTAAAATTAGGAGATAAGTTTGTTTAGCTTAGATGAACAGTCTTACTAATTCATAAATATTTTATATTAAAGATAATACTAAGGAATAACATGACATCAGTGAATTAAATTTTTTACTTGGCATTTATTTTTTAACAAATATGCAAGGTAAGATAATTCAAACAAGATAAGCAAAAATATTTTTTAAAATCGACAAGTTTGAAAAACCTAGAAATGTCAAGCATAATTATAAAACAAGCATTATTTCCTAGACATTTGAGTATTATTAATTTTATCTAATTATTATTAGTTTATATATTAAAAAATTAAGGTATCTTAGTTTTTAATAATTTTATCTATGTTTCAAATTCATTTTATTAAAAAATTAAAAAAATGTGATATTTTACATAGCTTATAATTTTTAAAATTTCTGCTGCTATATACCAGTTGAAATAACTACAACATAAAATTTTTCCTTGAAAAGCAAAATAAATTTTAATATTATTTTTTAAATAAAGAATGAATTACATAAATTTCTAAGCAATTCAAATGACACTATGAAGATGTTTTGGATAGATTAATATGAGAAATATCTTCTTTGCTTAGAGCAGAAATTCTCCTTCTTTCATAAAAATGATAATTTTTTATACATTATTTTTATTAATATTTCAAAGCATATAAATGATAAATGAATGAAATAAACTTTACATAACATAACATAATAACATACATAATAAACATAACTTTACATGAAATAAACTTTACATAACATAATAACATACATAATAAACATAACTTTACATAACATTAATAGTTTTTCTTGTATAACATCTCTTATACAAAATTTGATAGTAGATTTGAAATTCTAAAAAAAAATGCGATTTACTATTTCAATACATTTTATTTCGTATGTAATAAATACAAAATATGCAAAGTTTAATTCAGAATTTATTTCATTAATGGGTTATAAACTTGTAAATTAGTTTGTTATGAATTATGTAGACTTAAACAAGGAAAAACAAGATAGTAATTAAATAATTTTGTAAATTTTATTCTTTAAAAATTTGTTAAAACATTTAAATAATTAGGTATGGCCTTATTAGTGTTGTTTGAGGTTGATTAAAATTATTAAAATTGAAGATTTTGAAATAAGAATTCAATATATCTGAAAGTATAAAGTAGATGTTTATATATTATTGATTCGATTTTATATAAATGTTCATGTTATGTTTGAACATTTTTAGTACTTAAATTTCTTTATTGCTATCTTCAATGTCTTTTCTCATATGTTGACATTATGCTAAAAATTGATTTTTATAATAATAGTTACATCAAAAATAGTTTTTATTTTGAATATTATTTTATATTTTTAAACTTTATTTATTTATATTTATTTCTAAACAATAGTAAGTATCGTTAAGTTACAATTGCATAAAATATTTATTTCATGCTGATATCGAGTTCTGTATAATTTATTCTTATTTTAAACGGATAAGTAGAAAAATTTTATGTTAAAAACGTGAATAAATTAATTCTTTAATTCAGAAAAATATTTTAGCCAATAGAATGGCGTTTAAAAATCCAACTGTTCTTTTCTATAATCAATGCATCAAGAAATACTTCCAAACTTTCATTCCCTTAAGCAAATAGTTTTACCTTCGTGAAAACAGATTAAAATAACCAATTCCAAACTTTAAGAAAGTTTTTTTATTTGCAGTTAGCTTCGTTTTTCAAATAAATTCATTGATCGTTAAAATTGGAAAGTGGTGAAGAAAATTGGTTTTTAAGGTTTTTAGCTACAAAAATAAATCTAAAATATTTTTTTCAAGAATATTTCCAAATATTTCGTTGTGGGACATAATAATTTGCCAATGGAAAAAAAAAATGATTTTAATTTAAGTAATGGAACTTAAAATAAGCAAAAGTGCAATTATGTAAGAAATTTTATTAGTGTAATTATATAAGAAATTTTATTAAACTTTTCTAGGAAAAAAAATTGAATATTTAAGAAGTTTCCTCATAATTGACTTAGAATTATGATTTTATTTTATCTGCCTTTCGGCATTGAGGATTTTGAAATTGTATTTTGCTCTGAGAAAAATAAGTTCTTTCTTTTAAAGTAAAAATTGTTTCGATTACTTATGCTACAATTATAAATTTTTTACGTTTTTTTAAGTTAAAGCTAGCAAAAATGTTTTATTTTAATTATATTTACATAATATAAAAAATATACAAAAAAAAACTGGTTATATAATTGATTTATTAAAAAACTATAGTAACACTTAAAAATAATTTTAGTTTTTACAATAAATGTTTTAAAAGAATATATCTGAAAAAAAAAATAAATGAAAGCTCTCTCCTTTGATTATTGCTACCAATTATGTTTACCCATATAATACTTATGAGCATTTAAATAATCCTGTTAATCATTACATAAGGAATATGTAATTTATAGTTCTATAAAAATACAAACGAATATGAAAACACTTCAAACATAACATTGTTATAAAAATATATATTTAATATATTTGTCTTATTCATTAATATCATTTTACATTTATATGATTAGTACTTGTTATTTAATATTAAAAATGAGCAGTACGTGGCACTGTAGATTCAGTGATATTTGAGCCATTTAATATCTGTATTAAATTAAATGACAGTTTGGATCCAAAAAGAGCATTCTTTAGATTTTAAACCAATAAAATTTAGTGGAAAATAAAATTATATAAATGTACTCATGAAAAAGAGAAAATGGTTATAATTCTTATCTCTTATTTGAAATATTAAATGAAATATATTTTCACTCTAAATACAGAAATACATACATATACTAACACGTATATATGTATATAACTTTACAGGCAAATACATATTATTTTACTATTATCACATATTGTTTTTGACTCGGACTTAAACACCTTTGAATATTTTTATAAAAAATTAATAAAAGTTAAGAATTTTAAGCATTTTTTCTTACAAAAAGCATATATTATTTCATAAATAAAATCTAAAATGTTTTTAATATATTTCTAGTCTTCTTTCATGAATTTATTTAGAATTGTTCGTTTAGAAGCTATTTTTATAGTTTTTATTTGGTAATTATTGCATGTACGAATTTCGATAATCTTTCACATATTTGATATTCGGGAAATATAAAATGTAATACAATTATAACTTAAAAGAAAAGTTTTACAAATAAATTTTCACAGAGAGAACTTTATCTCTCATAACTGGCTTCCAAAAGCAATATAATCACATGTACAGAAGTTATTGGAAGATAGATGAATCACCTGAGTTCTGATATTTGATTTAATAATTCATACATTTGTGATGCTTTCAGCTTAGATATTTGAAATATTTATCTTTTACTCATGAAAAAATCACAAAATGTTGTTCTGTTTAAAGAGAAATTCCCAGCTGCCCAACGCTTTCAATCATTTTCATGTCTTATAAAACCTGTGATGTGCCAATGATATTTATGATTCCATTGGCCTTTTTTTGGCATTATTCAACAAATAGAATATTTTTATGACCACAGATTTTTCTCATATTTTGATAAAAATGATTTGGTTATGGAGATCTTATATGCAATATTTATCGAATTCATCATTTATATTCATAACGCAATCACTGTGTTTCTGTAAATGATGTAATTAATTTGAAAATTTATTTGAGAGTCATAAATTGCAACTAATTAGGTGCTTAAAAGATGAAGAATATTCATTGTCTAAAAAATATTTTAGTTATTTATACTACTGAAATTACTTTAAGCATTTGGAAATTTGTCATCAGTTATAAAATATTCCTCATGCTTACGCAATCATAGCATAGCAATTATAATTAAAACTTTATAAGAAGAATCTTAGTACGACAACAAGTTTGCTAATTTTGTATTATTAAGTATGATTGTTACTTAATGCTACCTTATTATCTTTTTACTTTTTTTAAAATATCTTTCTGTTTTGAATATTTATATTTTCTGCAATTTACGAAATATTTACCATTAATAGTAAGTTATATGTTGGAATAATTTTATCATAATAATTATAACAATTATTTCGTATACTATTTCTGTTATTAAATAATAAGTTCAGAAAATATGTGTATGCGAACAATCCTATTAATCGTATTTTACGTATGCTAAATGGCATCAAAATTGTAGCTAAATACCCATGAAATCTCAAGAAAACAAACATTTTAAGTTATGTTAATGGTATAAAAGTAGGAACTGAATATTAAATAGCAACTTACATTCCATTAGTCTGTTTTATATGCAGGATATATGATGAAATGCTTAAGTTTGAGTATAAATAATGTTCTTAAGTATCTTTAACAATATTCGCTAGATAAAAAAATATAAATAAAGAAGCTCTTCTTTCAAATTTAGTGTATATGAGATAGATTATAAATTATCTATAACTTAGAGTGAAGATATGAAAAAAATTGTCAAAATGGGAAAAATATATTTGAAAAATAAAACTACTTAAAGATAGATTTCTAAACTTATGTATTCTCTAAACATAAATTATAATAAAAATTATGCAATGATGATGTGAATTTTTAAATAGTTTTCACAAGTCCCGATATGTCTTGATACATTATGCATACTAAAATATATTTAAAAATTTAGTTTATTTTATTGCACTTTTCTAAACTAACAATTTTAATGAGTAATTAAGTATAGAAAATCCTTAACAATTAAATTTGTTAAAAATTTTAGAAGCTCAATTTCATTACCTGTCAAAAATTAAATAGATATTAAATCAAAAAGCAAATTAATAATTACATTTATTACTCGCTATTCGAATAGGTGCAGGATTTATTATCACTCTACATTTTGGATAGAGAATTTAAGTAAAACAGCCATAAAATATTACGCATAAACACTGAAACAACGCGTTTCATTTATTAAATTTATTGCATCCTCTTGCGACTGATTATTTATTTAAACAACGTAATTTACAATAAAACCTAATAATAAAATGTATACTGCAAGCAAATAATTAAATTAAGTACGCTATTTATTCAAATGGCCGATAAATTAAGGAAGGGTATAACTGACGTAAGATCTAATGAAGACTGTAACAGTTTTAGCTTTCTTGGCAATACGATGAAATGTGGTTATCAATTTAAATATACTACATTTTATCACTTAAAATTTAAACATGAAATAGTTTTACTTTCATTTGCAAGAATTATTAACTCTTTTAACGAGTAGAGTCAGTGAAATGTAAATATAAAATATTTCATGTTTTCAGAGACTTTATTTTAGGTTTTACACAAACTCAAGTTATCATGGATTCATGTTTAATTTATTTATGTAAATATTTGGTTGATAAAGGCTGTTCTTCAGACAAAGCTAATTGAAGATAAAATATTTGAAGTGAACCATTTATAGTGTAATTATATTTCATTTATATGTAAATGTAAAATAACAATAACTTTATAGATTTTAAATTATCAGTATTCCAAAGAAAATGTTTACCTTTCAAAAATTTTAGTTTGTAACAAACACACTAGTTATTGCGTATTGTTAAGAGTTATTATATTTATTTTAGAACAAAATTTTCTCGTAATTTTAATGACAATGTGAGTGAATGCAAAATGAACAAAAATAATTAAAGATATAACAAAGTATTCAAATAATTCATTTTTCAGCAGAAATAAATTTGTATAATCTAAATAACTGTTCACTAAATCTATATAATATAATGAAAGTGTATGATAAATATTCAAATAATATTATTACTTATTCAAATAATTCCTTAATACATATTCAAATGATTCATTTTTCAGTAGAAAAAAAAATTATATAATCAAAATAATTTGTTATGGATATTTGAGAACTGGCAACAAAGCTGGAAGGATTTCACGACAAGACGCTTGATCCATGAGGTGGAACCCTCTGTCTTAATGAAGCCATTAAACAGGACAAGAAATGAAATTCTTTTTATGTATGGTCAAGGCCCATTTCCAACATACTTCCACCGATTTAATCTTGCAGTCTCTTCTAATTGTACCTGTGGAGACATAGGCTATCCTCTCCATTACATCACGGTTTGCCCATTAACTGCTTCCAGGCATCTGTCATGCCCCGCACCCAGATGGTCTGTGACCTGGAAGAAAGCAATCCTCAACAACAAGATTTCCAGGAGAAAGTTGAAACAGCTTGTGGACTTCCTAATCACTCAAGAAGGACTTTTTACTTGGTTCCATGACGATAGCAGCTAGTAACGGCTCTTCCAACCCTATGTCATATCAAACTCTTACCTCACCTATTTACTTAAAACTCTGCTCTTTACTTGTAAAGCTCTTTACTTGTAAAGCTCTTTTAACTCTTTACCTACTTCTTTTATCTACCTATTTTGTTATGCTCCTATCAACATTTGTTTTATGTAATTCACCAATCACAGTTTTTCATTTTTTTTTTAAATTTTACTATATTATTGTTTTATTACATAACTATTGTACACACACTTGTATATATTTCCCTTGTTATTTGTAATGTTTTGTTAATTTCATTTAAATTATCCATTACGGTGTCTATGCTTGAGGGCATGAGGAAGCAAAATGGGTGTCCCTCCTGCAGTTGCCCCGTTTTTCTCTTCAGTGGCTTCCATCATTCTGGTATAGCTCTTCTGAGCTGGGTACAGGGAAGCTCGCTGGCGTAAACGTAAACATTACTCAAGTAATCACGTAAACATCAACTGAATCTAAATTTTTCTTATCTTGAATAAATTGATCTTTCATCTGTAGTTTCACATTATTTTTTAAGTATCAACTTCAAGAACCAAACAGTTATTAATCTTATAACTCTCGTAAATAAAAATATAAATTTAGACAAAAAAATATTATAACAAATGTATCTACAATTTACATTTTTATTACAATATTGTTTCAAATCTAATAAATCACCAAATGTTTATATAAGCATATAAATCACATGCAGAAACTTATAGGAGAAAATGTAATCTTCAAATAAGAGCTACAGTAAATTCACCATATCACAAATTCCTTTTGTTTGTGATATTTATTTAAGGGTAATAGAGTCTTATTCAAAAAAAAA
>JAPDSC010084271.1:153422-169907 GCA_026290005.1 Latrodectus geometricus | reverse complement strand
ACACACACACACACACACACACACACACACACACACACACACACACATTCGTAGTTTTCATAACTACAGAAGGGCCTCCCAAGCATTGAAGTTCTTATAAGAATCACGAAAACACCTACTTTCACTTTGATTATTATATTTAATCTACATTAAACATACAAATCTACAAAAATATTTTCTTATTACTTTTGGCACACACTATAAGAAGCTATATTTGCTTCTTATAAAGATACTCTTCAGGGAAATAACACGAATATTTTTAGACCTTTGTCTTTCGTGTTTGTTAGAAAAGGGCGTCTGTTTTGCATATCTGACCATCTCCCTCCTGAAGATGTGGTCCTTATGCTCTTTCCTTAATTATATTATATTACATTGTATTTTTTGATTTTTCCTGATTTTGTCTTATTGATATTAAACTGTATATATATATATATATATATATATATATATATAAATATATATATATATATATAGTTGTTCTTACTGATATTAAATTGTACTTCTTTGTTTTATATTTATCTATTAAATGTATCTTACTTAATATATATATTTACATATATTGAAGAAAAGTTAGAGATTTATATCGTAACTAGATATTACCCATTAAATGTTATTGCGGAACTTTGTGTACTAATTAAATCAGTTTTTATATTTTAATAGGTATCCACTAATGTCCCAAGTATTCATTAATTCCATTTGTTATGTAAGGAAATGCTCAATCATACTTTATAACGTGTTATCTGTCCATATTTATAGCAATATTCTTTTCTTTTTATATCATTATTTAACAAAAATCCAAAGTCAAACCTTAAGGCATTATAATGATTTACGCTTAATATTCCTTAAAGAAACCTTTTTGCAATTTTTAAGAAATTTACTTTTCAAATATGTTATATTTAATTAATATAGTTACATTTTTCTATAACAGTTACACATTTATCTAACTGAGTATCAATTAAATTTTTTCAATTTGAATTAAGTTTATTTTAATTGCATTACAAATCTGACTGATTTAAAAGATTTTATGGGGTCATAAATAATTTTAGAAATAAGTTACATATTTACTTCGTTATTGAATTATAAAAAATGTAACGTAAATGCACCTATTTTTACTCTATTTTTATACGATTAAGTATTTTTAATAATCAAAAAACTTTCACGAGAAAAATGTTAAGGAACATCAGGTTGCTCCCTTGAGTGTACAAACTTTACTATCAACCAAAATTTCGAGCAATTATGGTCCCATTTATTATCTAAAAGCACCACGCAATTATGAGGGCGTAATTTCTCCTGTTTCTTAGCAAAATTCTCTTTAGTCTCATCGAAGAGATTAATGGTAATCTTCAAGATTATATGCTTCATGGGTCTTATAATTTTTCTTCTCCCCATCATGAGGGGCAGTGAGGCATTTTCATCTACATTTCCCATAAAATGTTACACTAGATTTGTTAATGATAAATGGGAGGGGAAAACAAAATCAGTTAAAGACAATGTTTAAACAAAATACGTGACTTCCCTTAAGCAGATGAAGCTTAAATATTCTTATTTATATTTCCTTTTTAGTAAATGTTTTAATAATTTAAAATGTTTTAGGTTGCTACTTTTTCTGATCTATTTTCGTTTATAATAAAATTTTTAAAAGTTGCTAATATAAATGTTTGTATTTGCATTATCCATTTCCTTAGGAGCATTAATACATAAATATATTAAATCAATAGCTTATAAAGTATAAAAAAGTGTGATTTAAGCATTAAGAAATGTAATAAAATTAACCTCCTTAGTTTAAGAAATATTAAATAAATGAAAATTTTTCTTACCTATTATATTGTATAAAACACTAAAAATATTTGTTTAGAAAATTCACTTCAATAAATCTTAAGTTTATCAAAATTTCATTTTGATAACTTTTTTAAATTTAGGAAAAATAATCTAAATTCTTAATCTCATAGTAGTGAGGGTTAATACATATATATACATATAATTGGCCCTCTATTTTTGCAAATGCTGCTTTCGCAGAGCTCGCTATTTCGCACGTTTTAAAAAACTTTTAAAATATTTGAACTTTTTAGAGACCAAAAGGATTTAAGCATTGGATTGAAAAATTTTAAAGCAGATAAAATCAAAATTTTTCACAGATTGATTTTTGATCTTGATGGAGATAGATTAAACCATAAACGAGTTAGAAATTTTGCTGATTTTGACTTTGATATTGAAAGTAAAGAATATCGAAATAAATTAGAAAATACAAACAATACGTTTTCGCTTGGTGAGCTTATTACTGATTGGAGCATTTAAATTTTTCTTTTCAATGATCTAAAGCAGAGCTCGTAGAAAGAATTATGTCTCTGTTATGTGGCCTTGAACTCTTAGCTGAAAACACTAAAGACCGAATTCGGATGTTTTCGACACTAATGACTCAGACACTGAAATGGAGAACGAAATGAGTAGAAATGATTTTCTTTGCAGAGCAATATAAGTAAAAAGACAAAAAAAAAAAAAAAAAAAAAAAAAAAAAAACCCTGACAAATCTACGTGGTCGGATTAAGAGGTCAAAGCTGTTTCAGTCTTGCGTTAGGGTATGCATCAACGCGTTATGTTTTGCTGATTTTTTTGTTTGACTTTAAATATTTCGCCTTCATAAATTGATAAACATGAGTCAGAAACAGAAAATCTGCAGTGTTGATACGAACAAAAAGAAATTAAGTCACCATAAAATTTATACAATCAAGACAAATATAGAAATAATTCAATGTTCTGAAAACAGCGAATCTTTTGCTATATTCGGACTTTCGTACGATGTAAACAGATCGACGATCTGATAAATTTTTTGATCGATCTTCAAAGATTATTTCGAAAAGACACGGCATAGTGATGGAAAGATCTTTGTCCTCAAGGATTGACGAATAACATCGAAATAATGTTAATCTGAGTATTTCAATTATTCATGCAAAGCATCTTAGCACTTATTCTAATCAGTACCAATAGAACCCTCACCAGTACACTGACTAGACTCAGGACAGGACACATGAAGGGGATAAAGATTCATAAAGACGGGAAAAGAACGTACTGCCACTGCAAATATTTCTCAGACATAGAACCCACCCCAAACAACTTTTTAACTGTTCCGCTATCCTGGCGCAGTTGGAGCCACTGTGGAAACCTATATGCAGATTTATACAAAGACAATTGCCTTGATATCGCAGATGCTTTATATAAGAACTTCGGTTCTATTTGATTTTTTCTTCGATCCATGACATGAAACTAACCAAGGCTCTTAATTTGTATGAAGATTGGAAAACTTGATTAGATGAAATTTCAAACAAGGTATTTCAAGCAATTATTGGCTGGTTTGACAAATTTAAAATGAGTTATTTTTTACATAATATTTAATTCACTGGAGAACAGGCCGATGCAGATAAAAATGCTGCAAAAGAATTTATTTCCTCATTGTTAAAAATTATTAAAGATAGAGAATATTCTCCTTGTCAAATATTTAGCGTAGAAGAGATGGGTTTGTTTTGAAAAAAATGCTCAATTGTATATCTTTATCTAAGCAAGAATCAATTGCTCCGGAACATAAGCTTCCAAAAACCGATTGACACTTCTTGGTGGAAACTTAGCTGGTGATTTAAATATGAAGAAATTATTAGCATACCAAGCAGAAAATCTCAGAGCACTGAAAGAGAAAGATAAAGAATGCTTCCGGTCATTTTGAAATCAAATATAAATGCACAGGTTACTGCGTGAATATTTAAAGATGGGTTCATTCATTATTTCATGTCGACAGCTAAGCAATTTCTAATTTAAATCAGTATTGATATTAAACAATGTTCCACGACACAGGATTTCTGTAGAATTTATACCTTAAAATCAATATTGTGTTTCTTCCTCCCAATACTACCTGTATCGCGCAGCCTATGGACCAAACCCTAACAGCTATGTTTAAGCGATTTCATATGAGGACAATAATGACTAAGGCTTTTAAAGCAACTGACAGTCAAGATGGGCCAACATTAAGATATTTTATGAAAAATTATCTTATATGGAATTCAATAAACAATATTGGAGACCTATGGGTTGAAATAAAAGAATTGACAGTGAAAGATTCCTGCAAAGAATTATACCCAGAAACGATGAGCAACTTTATAACTTTTGAAAATATACCGGAAGATCTCACAAATGAAATAGAGTAATGAATGAACTAAACATGGACTTCAACAAAGAAGACGTTAATGAGTTAATTAAATCTCACTCAGCACCGCTTTCAAAGGAATAGTTAGTTGAGCAACAACTGAGTAACAGTGAAAAACACAATGAACATGAGGAAGCTGTCATAAACGTCACGTCTTTCATAAATAAAAATATGAATAAAATCTTCAAGCATCTAGATAAATTTTTGACCATCAGGGAAGAATATGATCCCGTCGGAGGACGTATATCTCTAGTAAGTAGGGCAAATAAAAAGACACTGCGTGTTAAAGAAATCTTAATCAAGAAAAGAAAAATGGGCTGAATTCAACTAACTCTTGACAAATTTATCAAGGAAACATCCCAAAACTCTTAAAATGCCTATTTAACTTCATTACGTAAACATATGGATAAATATATACTTTAAAACATGGATTTTGGAGCAAATTTTCTTATATCTCTTTACTTTCAAAAATTCAATATTCGCACACACTTTTAGGAACCAACTATGTGCGAAAATCGAGGGCCATCTGTATATATGATCAGATGAAACCATTGATTTTAATGAAGTCCAACACACAACACACAAGAAATGGACAGCTATGTATATTCTCCTGGTCTAGTTCAAGACAGTTCAAAATGTTCTGAGATGATCCCTGTTCTTACTTGCATTTAAAACAAAGAAGAAACCTCTTGTTACCTCTAGAGTATGAGGCCTTTTAAGTATTCCCCGGCGAGTGGGACACACATGTGTTGGTCCGAAGAAAGAGATTGAGAAATTCTTGATTTTTGCCAGTATATCAGTTCTGACATAGAGATATTTACTATTCTTTTTACTTTAATATTTTTATATGAATCGCGTGATTGTGAATGAACATTTTAAATAAGTGAACTTTTCAAGCATTTAATTGAATTTACTTTATATAAAAGGAGTTATATACTTTAACTATTCTGTTCGTAATCTTTATCTGTGTAATGAAATAAGTTGAAAGGTTCGTGAAAAATTGATTTGGAGAATAGAGTTTAAATACGCCTGTAAACACTTTAATTCAAAAGCATTGCTTAAATATTTTTTATTATGTATACAATTTCATTAGTCATTTTTCATAAAGTTGATATGATTAACAAATTAAAGATTATTTTCAAGACCTGTGTTGCTTTTCAAGAAAACCTTTATGTACACTGAACCATCAAATACGAGTATCATGCATTACATGAGTAATTCTCTTTTCAGAGATACAATCATTCAATAACTGCATCTTGCTAAAAATTATCTTTATCAAAATTTTGTTTTCTAGCTCTGGGCATTGGGTGCCTAATTCTTCGTCCCAACAGGACCTGACATTTCTACTCATGTATCGTCAACCAGTGGACACATGTGAACCAGCTCATGGAGGCATGCATCATTACTCACTATATTCTAACACAAACTAGTTTTCAGAGAGAGCCACATTCAGTCATCATCTCAGAAGAACAGACAAAGAAACAGAAAGAGCAAAAGACACCCATGCCCGAAAAGGGATTCGAATTCGGGATCAACAGTCTAGGTGTCAAGTACCCTAACAACTCAACCTTTGGCTGTTTAATATACATACATAAGCGTAAGTCTAAATTTTTCAAATAATTTTGCTGACAGCACATTATTATGTTGATGATGCTAGTCCTAACGTATAGTTTTTGTTATGAGTCAATATAACTTAATTTACATAAATTAATTACTAAATAATGTTCTTATATTATTAAAGAGATTTTAAGGTATTCTCTTTTCTCATTACCTTAGTAATTACAAAACAGTATTTTGCGCAATTGATTAATACATTTCATTTTGTTTATGAATTTGGAATTTTAAAATTTCTTTTCAATCAATTCAAGTAAATAAAAAACAATTTTTTTCATAAAGTGCAATAAATATGTAAATAAACTAATTAGATCTCAAAATTAGAAAAAAATAATTGATTGTTTTCTTTTTCAGATTGAGTGTCAAGAAAACCGAGTACAATTAAGTTAAAAGCTGAAAATAATAGAAATAAATATTGATGCCAGAAACGTAAATTAATATTGTATTTTACTAGATAAAACACGAAAAATAAATTTCCATGTAATTTTTAAGGTCAGAATTATAGTTTCATATGTACTAGGGATTTATAAAAACATATGTTAAAATAATAAATGTATTAATAAAAAAAGTATAGCTTTTAAAAAAGTAAATGAATAATTTATTTTTCCACTTTTTTTAAGTATTACTTAAGAAAAATGGAAAAAGAAATTATTATTAAAATTGCCAAGAAGTGCAATAAATTTTCTTGATTCTAAAATAATTTGGAATTTCTTATTTTATACAAAAAAGATTATTAATAGCGTATTATTATTTAGGAAAAACATCCTGGAACAAATACTGAAATAGAATTTTACGAGCAATCTTAGAAAATGTAAATAATATCAGACATTAAATTATTCATGAAAACTTTTTGGAAACTATTTTGAGTATTTTGTACGTAGTCTGTGCTGTTTGAATAAAATAGGAAAATAGCTTGAAAATTTAAATTTTAAAATTATTTATTTGGAAGGAAAACGATTGTCTATGTAATAAAATACCACGGATTTTTTGGAACAATGAGATTTCTTTTATTTATCATAAAAGTTAAGCCTGATTTCAAAACTTTAAAAATATTTGGTATGGTTTATGCAAATAAAAGAAAGTAGAAAAAACTAAATTTAAAATAAAAAAGGTCTTTACAATATGGAATTAATTAATTTTAGTAGATACCAAACTTAACAAAAGTTTTTTATATATTTTTATTTTACACTCTGCACTATATTTTCTTCATTTTTAGACGCTTAATTCTTTAAAGAAACACATGCAGAAAGGTCATGAAAGTAGGAAATAAAAACAAATATTGACAGAATTTTTCAAGCAAGATTCTTCTTTATTTGTTATCGCTACAATTCATACTTTTTGTTACATTCAGAGAAAGTGTTAGAAATTTAAAATGTTTGTTCTGTAAACTTTCACTTCAAAAGAAAAATTTATTAACGATGAAAATGTTTCTAGATATCTTGAGAGAAAAGTCAATGTACAAATTTTCCCATACTATAGATTTTTATTGTTTATTAGAGATTGTATTTTGTGAAAATAATTCAGAGCTATTTTATTTGTTAGAAATATTTTTAAAAATATGTTTAAATTGGAAAAATATCCTTTTATTTATTATCATTAATGAAAAATAATTGCGTATACTGTTTTTATATTGATTTTACACGTAGCCTTTAAACACATAATTTTTATATAAGTAACAGATAAAAATAAATATTCTATAATGATGAATGTTTTGAATGCAGTTAGAGAATACTTTTATGTATAATAAATCTATCGTTTTTAAGTACGAAATGAAAATGCTTAGATTGTGTATGTATGCTTGTATTCAAAGCATATTTCGTTAACAGCAATATTTTAGGTTTTTAGTCATAACATTGACATTTTTAAACAAAACATGGCATTAAACACCATAAAACAAGACAAAATCTAAAAAAAAGAACGAAGAAGCAAATAAATACGTGAGAAGAAATATAATTTTAAACATGGCTTAATACAAATTGTGTGTTCACACGCTTTTGTTACGCGATTTTGTAAAGATATATAATTAATTAAATAGTATTTTATTTTATAATCAGTTTAATGAGATAGCACTTTCTTTGAAATATCATATAGCACCTTGATTTCCAATATAAAAACTTTTTCTTTACATGTCAAAGCTGACATAGTTTCACTCCTCGTTTACAATCTTCCACAGTCCATCCAAGATTTTGGGATGTCACTTCTAAAGAACTTGTGTTTTAAAAGTCAAAATGAATAGTAATACATAAGTGAAACGTAAGGGGACTTAGGTAGGATGCGTTTTTCACTTTTTAAAAAATAGATTAGTAGATTTAGAGGTATGGCTTGGAGCCTTATTCTGTTGGAACGTAACACTGGAAAGATTGTTTGGAAAAAAGAATAAAATTTTTTCTTTAAAAATAGGTATTAAAACATATTTCTGGTAGTAATACAAACTTATCTTGACGTTTTTTTACTTACCTCATTTTTAAGTTTTCTTTTTAAGAGAATCCCTGAATAACCATAGAATCTTAAGAAAATTTTATTTGTTTTCTCAAAACCCACTTGTTTTGTCTTTTTCTTCTCTTTTTCGATTGTACATAGGTCTATTTTTGTTTCCGTCAGATAAATATATGCAAGCTTCATCAATTGCAACTACATACTTCCATTTTCCCCCGTCAAATAATTTTCATACAATAACCTGAACATAGTGTTACACTCAGTAACATTTTTCGGTGTTAAGAGATTAAAATCAAGTTTTTGCTTTGATTAACTTTAAATAAATTTTATAATTTTGTTCACATTTGAAACAGAGATATTTAATATTTAAAGATTTCGCAATGGTTATTTGGGTAGAATTATTTTTCTTTAAAACATGAAATGCGACTTTAGATTTAATATGAGGTGTACGTACCTTTGTTGGGTACACATTTCTTTATTTTTTTTCCCAACCAAATGTAAACTTTGATGATTCTTTCCTTTCATGTTAATTATATCTCTTATTTTATGTGTAGAAATATTTAAACCATCATTTTCACATCTTTTGTTTCACAGCTGAATAAGGGTATTTCTCTTCGGATAGCTTAAAAATAAAGCCTTCAATCCATTGTTTATTTTTCAGTGACATTTTAAAGGAAAGAATATTTTGAATGCTGGTTGCGATAATTAAGTCCTATAACAATATGATGCCAATTACAGTTTTATTTTTAAGTTAATATTTAGTCTCATGTAAAAAAATTGTTACAAAAATGTGTGTTCATATATACTCGCTAATTTATATTTTAAATACACATATGTATACATAAATATATATACACCCACTCCCACCCCTACACACACAAATATATATATATATATATATATATATGTATATGTTACGTATGTACATATAATTTGTTTTAAATATTTATTTGCGTTTTTTTGATATTTTTATTGCTGTGCTTAAAATATTACTATGAATAGAATGCATTTGCAGTTACAATAAAAGTTGTTAATGAACATGAAAATTGGAAATTATGTTAGTTTTGCATATTATTAGCGTAAAATTATTTTAAAGAAGATTTTACACAAAACAATTTATAATATAATTTTAAATAAACAAAACTTCTGAAGCAATTAAACTAAAATGTAAATAACTAGATTATGGATTGTTCATTTTATCTCCTTGTTCTTTTTTTCAAAATAAAATGTAATATCTCCTTTCTGGATAAATGCATGCATTTTTCCTAATCTTAAATACATATTCAATCAACAAAATTTAAAAACAAAGGGATACCACGCATATAAAGAAAAGGGTAGATCTGTTATCTAATTTTCCGACTCTTATCTTTTATATTTGATATTCAAATGTGTTAAATTGAAATAAAACGTAAATTATTGCCGTGTTTTTCTCAAAATATATTCTTCATTTTTGAGAGAAATATTTTTCTCAGCATACTTACTGTAACGGATATACTTAAATTACTTAGTAGAAAATTCCCAATCATGGAAGAGTAAAATATTTATATTTGCATAATGTGAGTAAAGGGGGGAAAGGTAATGTTTCCTCCTAAAACTTATTCCAAATGAACACTCAAAGCGATATTTTTAAAGGAACATATTGATTATGAGTTAGGAAATTTTCTCTACTCTTTGATGTTTCTGCTTTTGAATCTGAGGAAAATCTATGTTCTAAATATTTATATTTTTCACCTTCAAAAGACTGAAAATTCATTTCTAAAGCAACTAATTTCTGTTTACTTTAGTTTTAGAATCCGTGTTTATTTTAAATGATTTATGAAGTCTAAGTTTAAGACGATGATCCAACAGCATTGTATAGTATAATACAGAGAGAAAATTTTAATGTCTTTATTTATAATCTGTAGAGACTTCCTGAGTTCCCTTAATTATATGAAGGATGCCCATGAGAGCAATTGGTAGTTTGAACTTATCTGTTGATATAAATAATTCATATTTTTGATGTATATTCTAATTAATTCATATTTACGAAACAATTATTTTCTTTTAGATAATTAATACGATGTTGACTATTACCATTGCTTTAATTAATACCCTAGTTATAATAAGTAGTGTTTATGATAACAATATATATAAGCATAAAATTATACTTGAAGCTTTAATATAATTTATATTTAAAAATTTTTACTTTGATAATTCTGTATCTATAAATAGATTGTTCTTTTCTGAATTCCTGTTGCAGTTAAGAAAAGCAATCGAAGTTAATTAGGACATTAAAATTATTAAGAGGCCAATTTAAAGGTAATGGTTTCTACCATTACCTTTAAATTGGTAATAAAATAAAATTAAATATTATGTAATCTATTTAAAGTTATCACAACACGTTAATTGTTAAATTAATTTTTATTCAGAAAAAAATTTTAAAATAGAGAAAAAGGGAAAATGGAATTTACAAGAGTTAAAATTAAATAATTTTATTTCTTATTTTCGTTTACATTTCAATCATTTAAATTATAATATTCTGTGTATGTATTTTATTTAATTCAAATATATAGCTTTTAAGTGATAATTATTTTAAGTTATTGTTTTAAATATCTACCCTCCTCCTACCCCGAAAATTTTTCTGATGCCATCCATCACACAGCAATCCAAGACGTGTTGACTGTGTGTGATTAAAATTTCTTTGTTGTCATGAGAATAATTAAGAAACACTATATTTATGAAACACTCACCAATATTACGATTTTTCTTGACATTGCAATTATACTCTACAATTTTATCCAATTTGTAAATAAAGATTATATAAATTTCTTATCATCGTTAGTATTTATGGTTTTTATTCTTAAAGTTGATACTGAGTAATAAATATTAACTGGAATAAGGAGAAAGAATAAATGATAGCTTGTGATATTTTGAATTCTTAATAAAGGGTTACTACTTTTATTAATCAGTTAGATAACATTGAAGTGATATCAATTAAATTCTTGGTTTTCACAAATAAATGTTTGTTCAACTTCATTAATCCCTTTTTTATCAACTTTTATTGGAGTATGAAATTGCTATTAAATTATACTACAATTGTAGAAATGGTAAAGTATTATAGATGTTATAAAGATGTAAGTAATATATTAAAAACATTAATTTTAGCGTGTCTTGTTGAAAACAATATATTTGATAAAATGTAGAGTTGAATAATACAACATAATTACATTGATATTCAATAATTACTTTTATAAATAGGCTTGGCTTCAAGTCTTACAATGCATTGAATAACAGGTAACATTTTTTCCTGTAAATTAAGATTATTCCGAATATTTCACTAAAGTTTCCTCCAACGCTTTTTAAATGTCTCAAGAATCTTAGAAGTGTGAGATATGTTCTGTTTAATATGATTTTTTTGTGATAGTAAAAAGTTATCAGTTTTAAATGATTTTTTTTCAATAAATAGACTCTCAGCTATTAAATATCGATTAATTATTGTGCTTATGATAAAAGTTATGATAAACAACTTCTGCTTGAATAAAAATTGTAAATATATTCTTAAAATTTTGCGAATGACATTATAATTATTTAAAAATGCATTTAAAAACATCATTCAGATTGTCACTGATTTCATCAGATAGGTTTCAAATATCACTTTCAAGAAAAGCAAGAAATGTGTAGAAAAAGTTGAAAAAATAGCAATATTTTTTAAGTTTAAATAAAATGAAAATTTTATTAATATAAAAACAAAATAATTTAGTATTATAGATGATTTAACGTTCAAAGTACTATCATTTATTTTAATTTTATTGTAAATTAAATTTCATTAAAATTTAATATATGAATATAAGTTTCACTACATGCAGGATAAGAATCAAAATACAACTGGTGAAAGAGTTGTCATGCTAAAATATTACGGCAAATATTGCTTAAAATGTAATCTAATAAAACAATTACATTCATGGTCCTTATAAATTTCTTATTAAATTTTCTTCTTCATCATGTAACACTTTTCTTAGGAACATTAATTGATAGTAGGCCATGTTACCTTTTTACTACTTTTCAGTAAAAAGTATTTATTTTTTACATATTTATTTTTAACAAAAGTATTATCTGTTACACTTATACAGATCGATGTACATGCAAAATGCAGATACATACTATCAGTCAACCACTATTCATCATTTGACTTACTCAAGAACCATAAAATTATATGGAATTTAAGATATTTAAAATCTTTCTTATTTTTCAAAAATATCATAATGAAATAATTATATAGAATAAAAATTGCATAAAGGAAATTGCACACCGAATCAAAAATTTACAAAAATTGAATAAAATCAGTTAAAAAAATATATTTATGTTATTTTTAGTATTAACTATTTCTAGGATGGATCTTTCAACGTATATATACTCGAAGAAAAACTATGTACGGTTGCATTATCAAATTCTTATACCTCAATAAGTGTTATATTGAACCATATGTTTACATTCTTTGAAATTTCATTAGTGATTCATTAATTATAGATACTTTAATTTAGTTTCAATATCAGCATTGTTCTGTTTTAAATATGTAACGTCATGAAAAAAAATTACTTTAAAAGTTTAATATTATGCATTTTTAACACGTCTTTGTTTTTTTCTTAAAGATGATAAAAAACCAACTGTCTTTAAAACGGAACATTAAAACTTTCAGCATGTAAAAAACATTATACTTTTCAAGAAAAAATGTCGTCTTCTAACCACTGTTTGACGTTGGTTTTTATTTGTATATATAAAATGGCAGCAATTTAAAATCCCTATCTTCATTTTTATTTATTATAAATTTTCCATATTCATGTACTTTTTCGTCAATAAGATATTTGAACATATTTAAATAAATTACCTGGAAAAAATTACAGTTAGTTTTTGAATTTTTATACGCTTTAAATAGTAGTTTAGAATCTCCATCGACTTCCATCTTTGTAAGACGTGTTAGTTTCATGCAAAAATTATTACGTGAAATATATTTATAAATTACTTCAAAAACGTTCAAGCTGTCAACTACGAGAGGGTGTATTTATAGTATTTTAACTATGGAAAGCTACTGTAAGACTTCTCTTTTTTTTGGGGGGGGGGATATCCTATGATTGAATGCAACTTCTAATGAATAAATTGGTATTTGTACTTTGAATCTAAATCTGACGGTAGCTTACCATATTATTTCAGTTATTACACTTGATTTTGATCAACAATGAATTAAATTTTCTAGGAGAAGGAAATACGGGGATGACATTAATTAATAACTTACAGCAGCTTTACACAGTAAGCCATGTGCTACGAAGGATTGATAATTTTCATTATGGTTAACCAAGATGTAGTAGTTGGACAAAGCTATTCAAAGGGCAATGAATAAAATTTAAATAAAATCAGTGACAAATAGTAGATGATGATCAATAACTAATATTTTTCACATACAAATGTTTGTAAGGGTGCAAAAGAGCTTACAAAGTTCTTGTCCCTGCTACAATATGCCTTATTATTTGTGAAATGTTCTTACCGTATTACGTGGTGTATTCTTATGTAATACGTGGTGGATGATTAAGAAGATTTTCCAATAGCTGTAAAAAATTAAGTTAGCCATTGTGATAGTTTGAACATTTTCAGTAGAGATCACCATGGAATAATATTGAGCATAACTTAGTGGCGAATTAAGGTATGATGGATAATGTATGAGTGTCAGCATTTTGTCTATACAACTGTCGGAAAATGCATAAGAAAGAATATCAAGCTTCCATCCTTGATATATATGAATACGATTTATTATCTATTAAAATTACAGGGTAGAAACAGTAAGTGACGAAACTTTAAATTTTTTTTAAATGTCTTTCATCTCTTAGACAATATATTACATGATTTAAAATATATTTTTAAGCAATAGGCTGTTACATATGTTGTAAAAATATATTTATTTTTATGTTCATCATATTTTCCTGATAAGACAGCTTTTATCGTAGATGTTGAACAAGAATTAAAGATTGAATTTGCTTCCTTGTTTTTAATGCACACAATGGGGAATTTGGAATTTGAGAGTTTTCTGGAAATGCTTGCTTTATAAATGAAAACATGGCTCCTTATCTACAGAAAATTTAAGAAAAAGGAAATATACAGTACTGTTAAGAAATGGAATACATTTCTTAACAGTATTGTTAAGAAATGGAATACATTTCTTAACAGTACTGTATATTGCCTTTCTTTTCGCAATAAAAGTTAAATCTGACAAAGTGAATGCTTAAGAGTTTTCCATGTTTCTGGTCTTGCAACTTGTGAAGATAATCAAATATTTATAAAATGCTCCTGAAAAACAAAATATGGTGGATGTTTAAGTTTCTTACAATATTCTAGGTGTTAGGTACACACTACACTGTATCATAGCAGATTGGAAATAATGTCACAAAAGTTTTAATACAGCTTCATTATCCTAGTGTACTTATTCCCTAGCGCTTAGTATTTAATTTTTCTATTTACTTTTATTCTTCAGTTAAATATCTACAACAAGTTTAGTTTATTGTCTTATCTAAATGAATGGTTATAGGGATATTCGTGATAGCCCGACGCTATTCAGCTAATTTTACTAGAGCTCAAATTTATGAAAGTAATTGAAATTAGTTATTTTTCTAAGGATATATCATACTTACTAAAACATATTATAAGTATCTTTGAATTTTATTTTATTTTTATTTAAATTATTTTAATCAATGTGAGTACACATGCAGCAACTCCAAATATGCAATTATATGCAACATACCATCAACAATTATGCAATATAATTCAAGCCATACAATAATTTACAAATATATAACCTAATATTGCGACAATTTAAAATAATTCTTGATTAAAGAACTCTTTTTTTTGTGAAAACAAAATAAACGTTTTATCCAATCACATCTCAAAATATCGATACATAATTTTATGATTACAAAATTTTAATCTTTCTTTTAACCTTTTTTCTTAAGAGCCCTTATATCATTGAAATGATTCCGCGAGGCACCACTTTCAGGACACTTCAAGAAAGTTTTCAATTTTCTTTTCTCATTATGTAGAAAATGTGTATAAAGAATTTTTCAAACCAATCTTTCTCTCAGATAAGGAGCTCTTAGGAAAGCTATTTGTTAATAAATGATGAGAGAGATTTTTATTGTTATGAGTGAAGATAGAGAATAAAAATTTAAATCCTATTAATGTTGAATAATAAAAAACAAAATCAAAGGATTTTTTGAAGAAAAATGTTAATCTCTTTAAATTAAAAGATTCATAGGAGCAAAAATTTTGTAGTGAAAATGTAGAATATTAAAAAAAAAAAACAAAACATTTTCTTAATTTTTTACATTGTAATTACTTAATAAATGTTAAAATCTACAAGAGTAGAGTGATTATTAAATATAGGTTGTAAGATAATTATCATTGATTTTTCAAAATTCTAACATTTTTGTTTTTATTAAAAGTAGCATTTTTTTAAAAGAATGTCTCAAGTTACAAAACTATTTTTAAAAGACCTCAATTCTCTTATTAATTCAAAATTCTACTTATTGTAGTACAAGTGATTAAAAGAAATAAAAAAAATGAAATTTTCTTATTTTTTATGTCGTTAAAAAAATTGCAATCTTTGATAAAATTATTATAGCTGAAGTAATGCTTTTAACCGTACGATGAAATTGTTTCTTACAATTGAGTATAAAGTTAAAATTTCAGAAATTTTTACTTATTCGTTTTAAAATATAAAAGCATAAAATTTAGTACTTAATTATCATATTTCCTCAATTTTTCTTTTGCATTATTTCATTCAAAGAAATTTTAAGTTTATAATTTAAAAATGTTTTGTTAAGCAAATTGTAAAAATCATATTTATTATCAAATTGTATATGGAATTGTAGACAAAAACTTTTGCTTTGGAGTTTAATGTAATTTGGTAAATGAATAAGAGAAAAAATATCCAAAACCTAATGCATCATATATATATAAAGTATATATATAAATTTATATAAATTGTTTTTATTACAAGTTTTATTATTTCATCCAATTAATAAGGGGGGTGCCCATCTTTTCTGCAGACAAGAGATAAAAATTTACAGTAATAATTTATATTAATAAATGATTCAAGTACACTGCATGCCACCATAAATACAACATCCTGAAGGAAACATGCAAATAACATGAAATTTACAACATGCATTAGTGGAGGTGAGATATGCTAATGATTAGAATTTCTGCTCAGACGCACACCC
>JAPDSC010084271.1:130830-153322 GCA_026290005.1 Latrodectus geometricus | reverse complement strand
TTTTTTTTTTTTTTTTTTTTTTTTTTTTTTTTTTTTTTTTTTTAAATCAATTATGCCTTGTAGAAAATAGCGATAATTTTTTGAACAAGTAACCGAATTCGACAAAGGAAGGACAGTGGCTTACCGAGATTGTGGATTATCTTTCAGGGAAATCGGTAGTCGTGTTGGACGAAACCAAACAATCTTATGCGAATATGTGATTGTTGGGTGTAGGACTGTACGAGCACGCGATGTGTTCGATCGCATCCACCTCAGTGAACCTCTTCACATGATGACAGGCAAATTGAGAGCATGGTATTGACTGATCGCTCAGTCTGAACAGCTCCGTTATGCACCTCCACACTGTCCTGCACCGGGTATTACGGTATTGGATATCACTCCCGCACTCCTCTTGTACGCATTGTCTGTACTTTAAGCAGCCGAGGTGTTGGAACCAGTTGTCCTTCCTTACCTTCATGGGCTTGCTCACAGAGATATTTCAACAGGATATTGCGAAACCACAAGTTGTAGACCTTGTCCAAGGGTTCTTCCTCAATCACCAGATTGAATCTATTCATGGCTGGCTCACTCTCTTCAATTCAACTTCTACAACGACTTCAACTTCAATTTGGATATATCCATGACCTCACAATACGTGTGTGAATAGTGTGGCTTCTTGAGCCTGAGAAAGAGGCCACATCTTAAGATGTGGTCTGAAGAAAGCTTAACCTATAAAAAAGTATACGAGAGATATCTTAAAACTTCATAAATTATGTTTATATATATAACGACTATTATAAACATACTATATTATTACATAATATAATTAAAGCTAGAAATTTTGATAATAATTACTACATAAAAATTGCAATATTATTAAAACAAACAAACAAAATATGGTTATTTATTGATGTACAATAAACTACTTTTAAGGATTTGAAAAACTGACACTTTCATAAATTTTGAGACTCAGTTGTTGATGAGACAATAATAATTATAAGTTATTACCAACTACTTCAAAAACTGAACGTATTGATGTTCGTGTAAAAATAAAAACATTTTTTTTTACACATTTGCACATTTTTTTACACATTCTTTACACATTTGGACATTATGCGAAAAGACACATTTCCAGATTAACAGGATTGTTTTTGGAATTCTTTGTGCGGTTGAATTATTAAATGCACAACAGAATGAAAATTTACACCAGAAGGTTAGTCTCGGCCTACGTGAAAAGAACAGTTTTTTATTTCAAACTTTCGATACTAGTGAGTTAAATTAACTGAAGCCGTGATTGACTTCGGTTTGAAAAATGAGGTCACTTATTCCATATCCAACTATAATATTGATTGTAAAGTGTGTTATATATTTTTCAAAGCATAACATTCCGTCATGAATTGTTTGCCTGTATTTAATTCCTCAATGAGTAATGGGTATGGTTAAATGAAACTATATAGACATCAGATCTCTTTCTTGGATTTTCACGGTTTCATTTTTTATTATAATTTTAAAAGAATCGTTCATCTTTTAAATTAAAGTTTTTCTGCTAAATCTGAACACACATTTTCTACAGAATGACATGATCGTGAAAGTTGACATGCTAGTAATGAATATTGTAAAATAATGAGCCACCACTATTTTATAACATTATAAAATTATATTATAAAAGTAACACTAAAAAATAAATTATGAAAAAAAAGGATATTTGATCATGATTATAAATTATTTTTTCATTTCATTCAAATGAATCAGGAAATTCAATAAAGTGTCTAGTTATTTTTCTCTCATTGAAGGTTTTATGTAACGAAATTTCTTTTTCATTAAAGTTGATTATTTTCGAACTTTCAATGCATTTTTGTACTTTTTTCAACCATTATATTATGAGATTCGCACATCTAATCTGAAAATCTGAACATTCATTCTGCTTAAAACAGGAGTCTGACATAATATTTCTTGCAAGTTCTTAGGAATAAATCTGTTTTAACAGTTGTCAAATCCTTAAAAATTATTATTAATAATTATTTGGAATAATTACTATAAAAAATTTCAGTATTTTAAAAAAATTATTGCAATTTTAAGAAGATTTATTGCTTTATAAATGTGCCACTATGAAAATTATGTTTATCTACGTAAAATTAAAATATATTTTGGATCTGAAAAAGTAAGATGTTTTACGAAACTGTAAATAACATGAATAATTTTAATTACTTATGAAATAATTACTTTACTAAAAAAGATATAACTTATTAAATATTGTTTTTAAATTTTAATCATTCTGTTCAACTGTTCAATGGTTAAAAAAGGGAACGAACTTTTCTTTTATTTCAAAGTTTAAGCAACAATAAAACTGTTTGGAAAATAAAATGTCTAAAAAAATGCATTAATAGTTTCCATAATGTATTCAATAAATCAATTTCAGTTTTTTTAAACTTTTAAGTTAAATTTTTGGAAATGAAAAATTTAATAAACTTACAATTGTATATTTTAATAAGCTGATTACATTTTACTTTAACTTCATTCCTTTTCCTTCATTTATGTAATTAGATTAAGGAAATATTCTTTTATCCAAATTATTGTTAAATTATTATTACTAAATTATTATTATATTTAAAGTTTAGATAAGTACTACTTTTAAACTGATTAACTTCAAACCAAATAAATTTCTAATACTCTTATCATCAAGTTTTATATAAATATTTTTTCATATTACTAAGTAACACTTAAGCTTGGCTTTAATATAATAAAATACGTTTTCAGAATTTTCTTCTATCATGAAGAAAAAATTATTAAATTTATTTCTAATATATTTATTTCATCTCATTTGGGATATTTTTCAAATGTAAATGAAATAGGAATTTTTATGTGACAAGAGTGTCGTGTATTTTATTTTCCCCTAAAATTAACGCGCATCTCTTATTTTAAACCCAGGAAAATATATCTTACCATTCGGAAATGTAAATTAAATTTGCAAAGTTTTTGTAAAATTTCTTTCGTATTTAATCAAATTAGTATTAATTTATAATTTTTTTTAGAAAAGAAATAAAAACACTTCGCGTCAACAAGAAATTGTTAAATTATTTAAATGAAAATATGTCATTATAATTGATTGTCACATTTGTCGCATGAAAAAATTTTTTTTAATTGAAATGGTGATTAAAAGCCACAACGTTTTTCAGGTTAGAAGTTTGGTATTTTGAAAATTTTATCTCTCTTTCTTTTTTTAGACATTGCTCAACGGTTTCAGACATTGCTGAAAAGCCATACCAATATGGTCAACACCCCCTGATGAAGCTGGTTATGTTGACATTTCTTTAATTTAATTTGATTCTTTATATTTATTTTTATTCAAGATCTAAAACTTATATTTATTAAATTTCACTTATATATTGATTGTATGCCCTATTTGCTTGTTGTATTTGATTCATTATATTTATATTTGTTTTAAATATTAAATTTTCTCAAATTATTAAAATGGTAATTGTGTACAAGCTGTTTTTGCGCTAAAAGTATTGCTATACCTATAATTTTTGTATTTATATTTTGAATATATTTATGGTACCTCTGATTATTCTTACATTTTTTGCATTTCTTTCTTGATTTTATCGACTATACATCTGATGTTTTAAATAGATGGTGAAAATTTGCAAAAACTATTTAAATCAGCAGTTGCTGTTTATTTTAAAGTAAAAACTGGTAATGTGTCTGACATTCTGACACACTAAAAGCAATCATAACTACACATGTCACTGTTTTTTCTAACTGCAGGTTGCAGATCACTATCGCAATTTCCAAACTGTTTCATTTTGTAATTGTAAAAGATAATTAGGTATCACGTTGTAGACAACCTAATGGACAGAAGTTATTTTTAATACCCATCGGGTGTTACATTACTGAGGATTTTTCATGGAGGGAGCCTCATTCCTGTATCGCAATTGGTGAAACATGAAAAATTCAGCAGAACCCATCCAGAAAGACACGCATGCTTAAAATAGAAATGCAAAATTCACATTTAGTTATTCAACAGTGGCTAACCGAGAACCCAGCATCTTCTTCTTCAAAAAGCTTTGTTCTATCACTAAGCCACGATGAGACCAAGAAAGCGATGATTGAAATAATAAATAATTTATTTTCACTGTTGCATGGAAAAACCAGAGTGCTTATGAAAATCGTGTAAAATGTATTTCTGTTTCTACTAAAAGAATATTTAGAAATTCTATGAAGATTGGATTTTTTATTTGTTGATCTTCTAAATAAAGTTCTTATTTAAGTGAAATTCTATATCAATTAGATAATAATTTTCTTTTTTATGTTTTTAAAATTTTAATAAAATGATTTTGTTTTAAATTTACATATACAAGTTAAATTATATGTTTTTGAATTGCACTACATAATATTATAAGAAATAATTTTATCCACTTTTTGTAGTATGATTCATTGATTAATTTTGTTTCATTTTTTTTTTCAATTTTGTTTTTACACGTATGCAAATCTTATGTTTTTCTAAATGTAATTATACCGAAAAGAACCCATAACACAAACAATGAAAAGCAAAAAGCTTTGCTTTTTATATATTTGAAAGTATCTGTAGTTTTGTATATGCAGTTTTTGGTATCACCAGGATTGAGATTCAGCATGTTTGTTTTAAATTAGATAAATAATGTATATTATTTTGGATAAAATAATTTTGCAGGCATGAAAGTACAAAAATATGTGATCATAAAAATATTTTTGTTGAACGGTAATCATTTTATGTTATAAAAAATAATTGTAAAATGAGAATTCTGCTAGTTTAACTATCCATTAAATTTTTCATTTCGTTGAAGCAGTTTATAAATTTTAATCATATGTCTTGTTTTTTTTACTGTAAATGATAGTCTAAACATTAATTATAGGAGAAAATTAATCATAAAAAACTGATTTTATAAAAATAAAATCCTTAACTCAATTTAGATTTATTTTTAATAATTATGATTAAAATTTTGAAGACTAGCATTATTTTTGAAAGACCGTGCATCCATTTTCTGTTAGAAAAAAATAATTTGAAGTTTATAGATAGACTTTAATTACACTCAAATATTTTTAACGTCAACCTTCAAAATCTCATTTGGATCAATACATAATAGTAGAGCCCATGATGATTAACAATTTTTAAACGTGTGCCTTTGAAAGTCTTGTTAAAAAATTTGTGACTAACTAAATGTTAAGTAAATAAATGGAGCATCTCTTTTTAAATATCAAAAATACTGAGCCAATTTTATGCGGAGCATAAACCTTGATACATTTTAAGAAAGATTTTTCTAAAAGTAAATAACTATCCTTAATGACTTTTGCTTAGGAAGCCTTAGATTATTTTTTAAAATTATTTTAATGAACTTCATGAACAATAATGTGCTTTTAATTCTCTTTGGAACAAATTTATATTTTCGTACTCTTTGTGCGTAAATTAAATATATTTAGACTCTCACATAAATCCTTTGGGTATTAACATGTCTCATTAAAATCATTTTCGGCCAGAACTAATAACAAAAGAGGCGTGTTAAAATTTTGATTTTAATTTTTAATTTAACGCTAGGCTTTAAAAACTGAAAATAATGTAAAAAGTAATTGACGCTGGTGAATATAAGGATTTTTCACATTTCATAATGAATAAGTTTCTTAGCATAAAATGAAAGATTACTATTAATATTTTAATTACTATTAATAATAATTCTTATTCTACTCTCTTTCAATTTGACGGAAATTAACATATGTTTTATTCAATGATTGATAAGGCTAAAAACTGTATTTTATTTTCTAAAAATTAAGAACTATTTTATATAAAAGAGTAATAAATTAAAAGTACCCATATTTTATTAATTTTATTATTATTTTTTAATCAGAACAATAATATTTACTTTTTCAAATTTATGATGTAATTAAGATCATAAGCAATTAATATTTACATGATAAAGCTAAATACACTATTTATTTTAAGTTATAATTAAATTTTAAGTAAAGAATTTAAATATATTAGAAAATTAGACAAATATTTTTTTTATAATATTAAAACTATCTTAAATAAACTAAATTATGTTTGATTAAGTTAAACTATACTATTACAATATATAATGATTTATTCTACAATTAGAAAATTTATAGTGATAATTGTCTTACCTTTTAGCTAATCATATTTTCTTAGGATATTTTAATTGTATTACTTATTAAATTAATATCAAAAACATAGATTTCAAATTGGAATTTTTTAAATTTTGAAAATATATTATAAATTGTTGAACATATTCTAATAAATGTGCTTTCAGAATGAGTCGTCTTACTTGGCAAATATCTTAAAAAGGATCTTGTTTCGCACTTTAAATTTTTTTGTAAAAATGTAAAAAAATATATTTCAGCATTTTAAAGTACTTTATTGTTTTACTTTAAAATTTATCTATTCATAGAAGATTAATTATTCTTAGTGAGATTCAACTTTCTTTGATAAGAAAAACAATATTTTAAGTTCAGCATTTTTTGCCTAATTAAGAAGATAAGTGTCATGATTCATGAGAAAGAAATTCAATATCCTAAACAATAAAGAAATTCAAGATAAAAAAATTTCAAGAAACTTGATATGACTTATTTTGATATGTCACCATCTTTAAAACTCATAGAGTGGTTTTTTTATTATCATGACTAATGCATGAATCAGAGAGAAAAATAATGATTGTCCATCAACGTTTATCATTGAGGGATTAACTTACGAGAATATAATTAATGTATTAAAGAATAAATTATGTTCAGGTTTGCTTGTCTCAATTCATAAAATGCTTGGGAACAAAGCATCTTTCTTAACATGCATTTTGCTTAAAAATGTATATTTTGAAAAAAATATTTTTAAAATATCTGCTTGCGCTAAGTTTACAAATACACTGCCTGATATAGAAAATGCAACACCCTGAAGTTTTGGTCGTATAAATATGCAAATCTCGGAGATTACGCAGTGGAATATGTTATGCAAATAATGTAAAATGCAAGTTGGTCATGTGATTATCGCACCAGATAAAAGGGATAGAAATGGATGACAAGCTAATAGTCTTATCTCTTTGCCACTTAGGAAATCCAGTATTTCGGAAGTTCAAAGCTGTAGAAGATACGTGTGGATGAAGTGATGACTGGATGATGACATCGAAGACAGTTTCGGCAAACGGATGGTTGTGTGAGAGGTCGTATTGTAGGCTTACGAATGGCTGGTTGGTCCTAGCTTCGTATCGCTGCTGAAACCCGTCTAAATGCATCAACTGCGTATAGAATTTGGACCAGGTGGGTGAATGAACAAAATGATAATTGTTGCATAAGACCAAGTCTATCTAGATGGACAACAGAACGGACGGATCGACGCATCCGAAGGACTGCTATGGTGGCCCCACAATCAACTTCTCTTGACATTCTGTGCTATCTGCAGCCAGTTCTGGATGCTCCAATATCTGTAAGAACAGTTGCACGACAATTGGCTGAAAGTGGCTTGCATACATACCGTCCTTTACGAAGATTGCCATTAACGCCAAGGAGAGATTGCGATGGTGTCGTCAACGAGCCACGTGGACGACTGAATGCAGAATGTAGTGTTCAGCTACGAGTCTCGGTTCTGTTTGACTAATGAAAGTCATCGTGTGAGAATCTGGAGACGTCGGGGATATAGAGCCAACTCGACCACTATTGTTGAACACCACACCGCTCGTCTGCGTGGAATAATGGTTTGGGATGCAATCAGCTACGACATCAGATCACCCCTAGTACGCATCAGAGGCACATTGACGTTACGACGGTACGTTGATGAGGTGCTGTTGTGCTACTTTACCATCAGCAGCTGAAAGGTAGTATTTTCCAGCAGGATAACGCAATATCGCATACTTCACTAGTCAGCAGACAAGCATTGCATAATATTCAGTTGCTTTCTTGGCCTGATATGTCTCTTGATCTTTCCCCGATAGAGCATATCTGGGATGGGATTGGACGTCGTTTGTCTGTTATGCCCCAGCCTCCGTCCAAGAACGAACTGTGGAGAATGGTTCAGAGCATTCTATCCCCCAGGATACCGTCCGCACGTTAATTGACTCTCTACCTCGCAGAGTGTCTGCTCGCATCACCGTGAAAGGTGGCCATACTATTTACTGATTTTCTGCATAATTCGTCAATGTACAAATTTATCTTTTTGTAAATAACATCATATTATATATATATTATTTATATATGTATATTCTGTCTGTGTATCAATTTTTATTACATTCTATCCAATATTTTATGGTGTTGCATTTCCTATGTCAGGTAGTGTAAATCATTTTTTTAAAAATTTTAATAAATAATTTTAAATTATTATTTGAATGTTTAGTATACAAGTGAAAAAATTTGATAGGATATTATAATATGTGTTAATTATGTCTCAAATATTTCTTCTATTTCTTGATCTTTTTTGAAATTTGTTCTTGTTCTTTTTTGAAAGTTTTATTTAAGAAACCCATAAATTTATTTGGTGGAGGAAATCAACAATGAAAATTTAATTTCAATTTTAGCATATGCACAATTATATGAAAAAACAATATTCTTTTACCAGTTGGGAAAAATGAACGTTTTTAATTTTAGCAAGATAGTTTGATTAAATTTACAATTTCATTAATATCTGTTTAGGTCCGCATAAGTTTTTATATAATTAACTGAAAATATACAAACTTTTTGGAGCATTATTAGAAGTGTCATAAATATTGAGTATGATGATCGTTCAAAATAAAATCAGGTAAATGTAGATAAAAATAATCAAAGCTCAAAGTGTGTTAAGGATTTGTTTTTCTTTCTCAATAAACAGTTACTAGAAAAAAAATGTTGTTTCTTTGATGGTATTCTTTTTAACGGAGCATAACAACATGCAGTTATACAAAATATTAATGAGAAAGTTTTTTTGGATCAGTAATTTAATTTTACTCAGTTTAAGAGTGTAACTCTTGGATAGATCCATAAATCATTTGTTAATAATATGAAATTGGGGTAATTCAATTGTTTGTTTATGAAATTTTACATTTACTTGCAACTATAAGCTTAGAAGTTTGGGGTTGATCTTCACTTGCAGAATTAATCTTAATCCTAATTATCAACTTATATTTATTGATGTTTTCAAATACTAATTATCATTTTGTACTTTTATAAATGCAATTGCAGAAAATGTTTTTTTTGTATGTTTTATTCAGTAATATCATAAGCAATCTTTATTAACGATTTTCAAAAGTAAATAACTTTGAATTTTTGTGAGAAGGAAATTTATATAATTTTCTAAAGTAATTTTGATTCAATTTTCCCGTAAAACTTAAAACTTTTTTTTTATTATAATGTTTCACATATTTTAGTTTAACAATCTTGACAAACATCATTAACAATTGGAAGTTTGAAATTTATTATATAAGACAGAATTGCATATTACAATCTTAAATGTAGTTTTTTTTATAATTTATCCTTTGAAGTATTTATATTTAAATTTATTTTTGTAATAATAATTTTATTAAACAATTCATTTCTTTAAATGCAAATAACTTAATTTCTTAAAAATTCTCTTTTACATGTGCTGATTAAGTTTGTGTCGCCAATAAACAGTGTGTGTGAACAAAATATGCATTTCAAGATTATACATTTTAGTATAAATCATGTTTTTATAAAATTATATGTTTTTATTAAGCTTAATAAAATTATTATTTAATTCCCAAAACCTTACAAAAATGTAAAATAGAATATCATTCCTTTTCTTAATTTATGGAAGTTAAATCAAGAAGCTGTACTTAGTATGGGTGCTCTATAATCGCTTTTGTGAAAGTGTATCAAAAACTAGGTAAAACAGCCATTTCAAACTCAAAAAGAAAAGTAGAAAGGAATTTCCATTTTAGAATACATATCTTGTTTTACTAACATGAAAAGTTTTAAGTTATTAGTCTCATTTACGTTACGCAACCGCATCTGGAATATTTATGATGTGCAAATACTTTACACACTTTTCTCCAAAATTCTCTTCTTACTTGTCAAAGAGATTAATGAATTTCTAGAAAGATAAATTCTTCCTTGAGTTTCATATTAATTTATGCAAAACAATGCAAAAATTCATCATTTATTTTTCCAATCTTTCAAAAAACTTGCAGGAAAACTGATAAGTAGGCTAACGAGATGTTATAACAAATGAACATTTCTACAGAAAAATTGAAGTTTCTCTTAGAACAGGGTTTTTTGTGTTAACCATGATATATGTGATTATTGTTTGAATTTAATATTTTTTCCAGATAAAATAGAAAATATTTCATTCAATAACTGATAGAAAATAGAAATCTATCATAAAAAATTTGTTATTTTTTAAAATTCATATCTACAATCTTTAGCTTGAAAAAAATAATAAATGTGACAAAATTTTTTGTCAAATATTTGATTGGAATAGCTAAATTCTACTAACTTTAAAGTTAAATTAATCAATATGGACAAGGGATTTTAAACTAAGTACATCATAATGAAAATCATGTGAAGAATGTTATCTGTGTTTTAATTAACGACAATAAGAACAGTAAAATATATGTATCTAACAATTGAATGTAACAATAATTTAATGATAATGATATGTTAAAATGTTAAGAAATATAAATTGTTGTAGAATAATTTTGAATAAAAATATATAGTTGTTTTGAATTCAAAAATTTTAGTAAGCTTGCTCATTAAGTATGGTATAAATATATATTTTTTAACATGCTATCTAAATTCAATTTCAGCAATTAAAAAGGAATCTAATTTGAAAAAGATGCACTTTTTAATTGCTTAGACTTCTTTATTTTAAATTGCGAAATGCAAATTTCTCATTTTTAAGAATGTGACTTTAAAACGCGCATATTGCATTATGTTTTATTTATTTTCTTACACTATTTTTTTATACCATGTTTCAAAATTTTGATATCAGGTTTCTGTTTTATAACTCACAAATATTTCTTAAATTTTTGTTTTTCCAATGCCACCATATAACGGTTTTAAATAGTTATCATTTTATAATAATCATTTAAATATTTACAGTTATTAACTTTTCAAATCATAAGTAATTAATATTGATTGTTTTAAATCATTTTTAGTTAAAAAAAAAATACTTGATTTAAATAATATTTAGTAATAGTTTTTTTTAATTTCCTTAATTTATTTTCATTTCCTTTTAAATCATATAAAATGCATTTTGTATTGTTGCAAATCATAAAAGATATCTAACTTTGTTATTTTAGTTATTGGTTTTGATGTTAGAATAATACTTAAAAAGAAATTATTCCAAATGGTGCAATAATAAGAAAGAAAGTTTATAAGATATTTCTAAAAATAATTTGAAATTATTCAAAACAAATTATGATTATTTCAAAATATTTTGTAGGGAATTTTAAAAAATATTATAAAGGCTGTGAAATTTTAGAAATATATATCAAATATTTCTGTAAAGTGCATAATTAAATCAATATGCAATTTGCTTATTAAAAGATCTAGAGAAAGAAATATTTTTAAATTTATATCACAATTGGATTACTCGTTGGGATTCCTTAAAAATCAAATGAAGGTATTTATAATATTTTATAAATTTACGCATTTTCACGTTCTTTAATCAAATTATACGATGGCAGTTTATTTCAGAAAATGAATTTAATTTATCATTTACTATTTTTTTATATAAATGAATCATCTTCGAGGTAGCTAGAGAAGTTTCTGTATGGGAATATCTAAATATTATTGTGTTCAAGTGAACTTCTATATACAGACCTTCAAACATTAAGAAAGAGCTATTTTGTAGCCTAATTTGCAAATAAATGAATATAGAAACACTAAATGTGGATATCATGTGAAAACAATGTTATGTGTTGATAGGAACATATAAATTTATATAAGAAAAATGCATATTTGATTGAATATAAAAAAGCAATCTCGCTTGTAAATTTGGAAAAAAGAATAATCACAATTTTATGGGATAAAATGTTACAGAAACATGTCAAAAAACTTCAACATGGTCTATGCCTACCCCTAACTTGAATACCTTGACGTCATGGACTTTCCATGCTGTCAGTTAAGTTTTTGAAATAGGAAGCAAAGACCAGTCGGGGAATAAGCTGTTTTTTAGCTCTCCAACAAAGAGGAGGACTTTAAACAGTAACCTGTCTACCATGATAGTATCACAATTACTCTATTGGATTCTGATCTGGTGATCAAGCTGGCCATTCAAATCATCCTAAACAACATTCAAACTAATACTCAATAATTACAGCTCAATGAGGTCATAGGTTATTATCCACTGCAACGAAATCATTGACAATTGTACCAACATATGGGGAACATATTGATCAAGAATATTATCTTGATATCTCACACCATACTCACAGCTTCTCCCTGAAACATATGCAGGTCAGTATGCCTACTGAGTGGGATCATTGTCAAAACCATTATTCTATCATCATAGTAACTGTGTCTTTCCAAAGAGTTGAATTGAAGGTTGTGGTGCTTTATTCCATTCAAATCGGCACGCGTCTTGAATTGCTCTCTCGTTGTGAATTTGGACTACAGAAGCCCATCGATTTTCGGCTTAGTAAACGTGTTTTCTTGGCCAAGATAAGCGAGCTCTTTTCTGTCTTCTGGTGAGAGGAACACAATTGGTCACCTTGAATAGAGACCTGCATGGTGAAAACGTTTTCTTACCGCACTAGCGGTTATTCTTCTCACTGATTCTATAAAGTGGTCTACAGCAAGATGCGACACAGAAATTGTTCTCCTCCTTCGAACCAAAAGAGCCATAAAATGTTTTGCGGGTACTGTGCTTCGTCGTTGGTGTAAAATGTATTTTCTGGGCCCTGAATCATCGGTTTAATATTGTTTCCAGAGAATCACACTGGAGACACATTAAGTCGCTTAGTAGCATCAGCCCGTGACATCTCCATTTCCATTCACCCAGAAGTCCGCACAGTTTACAAACGGCTTTTCTCATTTATTACGAGTCTTTACTGACTCATACCAAGGATTCTGCTATCAATAGTTGGCAGTCAACAAAAGTTACACTCGTAATTACGGAAGTTTGATGTTTGCGCATTTTCTCAATCATAAGACCTCAATCGCATTTTCTATAATGAAGTTGTAGCTTATGTTTTTTGCATAAATTTTCATTTTTATCATTTATATAAACTATAAATTTTATTGTTAGTTCACTTTTTTATGGTGATCTTCAAAGAACATGTTGTTCCTTAACTTTTGGAGGCTAGTGTATTTAAGTAGTTATATGTATTATTTACTATTCTCTAATTACATAACTATTTGTGGAAAATCCTGCGAAAATATACAAGCGTTAGGGTATTTAAAGTACTTGAAGATGTTTTGCATTCAAAGATTATTTATGATAATAGCTCCTTCTTGTTACTTTTTAACAAGTGAAGGACTGCTAACTTTTTAATGTTATCTACTTATTTATTACAATATTATACTTTGATTGATGATTCTCAAAATTAAATCCATTATTCACTAATTAAAATTTGCATATTTTGTAATCTTTCGACACATATTTCAGCTCATCTGAATATGTTACTGTTTTTCAATTCTTAATATTTGTTTTTCAATTTTTGATATTCAACGATTTTTAGTATTTGCTTAATAAAAATAACAAATATATTTCTAATTTTTTGATATATTTCTGAAATACGGAAGAAATAATGCTTTCTCGTTATTCTTCTTTGGTTTTAAGAATTAAATATATTTTCATTATAAATAGTTATGAGATATAAATGCCCATTAAAGCTGTTTCTAATATACTAAAATTTAACATCAAATCGTTGTAGTTAATATTACATTATAATTAACCATTAAATTACTTAAAACAATATTATATAATACATCTTTTCTGAAATCTTATGTCTTATTTAATTGCTATAAGATAACTAAAAATTGTATAAAAAATAGCATATGTTGTCTGAAAACTGAACAATTTAAGTGCTAAATCAATGTTTCATAATATACCACATATAAAAACACTTTAAAAAAATGAAAACCTTAAAAATACTCTTTTATTCCTTAGTGATATTATAGAAGATATTATGATATTTTATCATTTAAAATTTAGATTTATTATTATTAAAATTACGAAAAAAATGGCAGTTTTTAATAATTTAAGTTTACGATAACGTCATTTAAATTTTGTTTATTCATTTAAATTTCCAAATATTCCATAAATAAAGGTAATTTGTGAATAATAATGAAAAGAAGTGGATATTTTGATTAAAAACATAGAAGATTTTACCAGAAAAAATAGTTAATATTTCGATAAATGGAATATAGAAAGATGTAATTTTAATTAAATCATCACTTTTCGTAAAAATAATATTCCTTTAATGTCAAATGCAGGACATTTACTGCAAATATATAAAGCTGAACCTTGAAAATAAAAGTCAATTAACTACAAACAATTTATTCAATAAATGAGTTTTGTCACAATGTCATGAAAAATCAAAATTTTAGAATATGAATTATTGATTTCAGGTTATCAAAAAATAAAATTATGCTAAGTATCAGAATAAAATGTTACTACATATTTATTACATATTTAAAATAATCATCAAGGAGTTCTGCTTGATATACTTTCATGATTTACATAAATATTTACATTGGTTAGCACAGTTAGTTACTATTTAATTTATTATTACTTATTAATGAAGATTATTTTGAGCACCCTATTGTTTATATAATAAATTATTATTGAAGCTTCTTTTGCAAATCATGGCAAAAATATGTTTTTTAAATATTTCAATTCAATTTTATTTTATTACATTTTTAAGGAATAACCATGGTTATAAATTTTTAATTCAAATCAAACATTGTTTTATATTTTTTTATATATTGTAATTACTTTATTTCTATACAATTACATTCCGCTTGTTACAATTTTAAAAGTATCATTCTAAATATCCGAAAAAAATTTAAATTTATTAAGAAATATTTTTACCAATAGAAAATTTTTTTTATTTTCATTAAATCACTTTATGGCTTTATTCAGTACATTTTAAATAATTATATACATTTCACACTTTAATAAAAATAAACGTAGTCTCTCAACAAAGAATAAACTATTGCTGAAAAGTCAGTTTTAAAACAATTTATCTTTAATAACACATCCAAAGATTCAAATTTTTCTATAGTTTTCTAGAACATTATTATTATTTCTAGAATATAAACATTATTTAAAGTAGTTTTTTAGGAAAATATTATTACTTTGTTTTCTAAAATTAAAAAGAAATTCCAAATTAATTATATTGACAGTATTATATTTTCTTACTTGCAATTTTTAAAACTGAAGGTGTAAGAAGATAGTTTAATACTTCTAAATAAAAAGATTATTGTTGGGTATTTAGGTTTATATTTCACAGGAAAATGTTTTTAAATTTTTTTAAAATTGAATGATGAAAAAATTTAAAATAAATAAAACATCTTTGCTTATCATCTGTTTAGAGATAAAGTAGGTATTAGCAAGAAGAATACACAGTAGACCGTTAAAAGCGAAAGTTTAAATTAAATTGTTCTTAAACATTTAATGAATATTTAAAGCTCATTTTTATTTTAATTATTGGAGATCTAATTTATGTATAGAATGTATCAAAAACATAATTATATATATAGTGAGTTATAATTCATAGAATTTTATGTAATTTTATTTGATTGGATAATGACATTGTTCATTAAATTTAGGATTTATATCATACCCTCAAGCATTATTTTCATTTACAGTTGCTTTAAACCTTTCTATGGTAACTTTTAAAATATGAAGCTTTTATTGTGTTAAAAAGTAGGAATAGAAAAGTTATCTAAATGAAAATTTTGCAAGGCAAATATATCTTTTAGTTTATATATATATATATATATATATATAATTATATATATATATATATTCCTTTTTCATAATAATAATTCTATTTATTTGGAAGAAAATCGTGATAGGCTATGAGAATTTTAAAATAGTTTAAGGTATCATGAAATATAATTTTAAACCTCTATTCAATCTTTGCAAGTTATTAGTTTTTTATTCTAAGAAGAAAATTGGAAATAGGATGGAAAGTATTTCTAAAATAAACCTATATTTAAAAGTAAAAATAGATCTATAATACTGACAAATGTTTACAAAATGAAGTGTTTTATGTAATATACAAATGTTTCTAAAATATATAGGAAAATAAATCTAAAATTATTTATTTCAATAACTAGGAACAAAATTTACAGAATATCGTATTTTTACTTTATTTTTGTACTATTATTTTCGTATGTTTGCTTCCCTCTTTAAATTATTAGAATAAACATAACACACCATCAATTATTAAATTAAATACGATGTCATGGAATAAAATTTAATTTGATATCAATAGAATGTTATGAAGTATACTATTGATTTCTTTTTAATACATGTAAATTTACTGTATTTTATTATTTACTTTTAATGTATAAATATTAAAAAGTATTACTTTATAATACATCTAAATTTCCATTGTCTGTATATGTAGAGACAAAAATGTTCTAATTAATTGATATGAATTTTATTTATTTGCTAATTATTGTTTCGTTTTCACAGAAAGATCAGTGTTTAATATAACTTTTTACTTTTTATTATTTTTAATTTATAGTTGAGTAATGTAGTAAATATTTACGCAGATGGAAAACATTTTATGTTATGAAATGTCACGAATTTTTATGTCACGAATGTTTCAGGAGTTCCTAAGAGTAGGAATGTTAAATTTCTACTATTAATTTTAGAGTTCATTTGTAGAACTTTGTGATTAAGGTTCCGATTGTTCTATTTCTACGACTAGCTTTAGAATTAATTTGAAAGACTTTAGATACTTATGACTTGAAGACTGAAAGATGTATTGTTCCAATTGGGAAAGGGTTTTGAGAATTGATTTAAAAGTTACGAAGAAAATAATTTACCATTTTAACAGCCCAGAAAAAATTATAGAAATACATCATAAAATTTGTTACTGATAAAATCAAAAGAAATATATTTTTAAACATAGAGTGAAAAAATAATACTCTGTCATATCTTTTGCAATTAAGAATTAGGTTAGAAATTTTACTGAGTGTTATTATAGAATATTTTTCGAAGCTCTATCCCATCATTATATCTGGAAGAAATTGTTTTTTTTATATTTTTTTTTATTTTTTTATTTTATTGTTTTTTTTAAAAACTCTATTTGCATTTGACAAGATTAAAGCGTTTCCTAGAAAATGAAATTTTTTGCAAATTCATATGTATTATATCTTTGTAGCTTTAAAATTAAATATCGCACATTTTCAGGTTTCCTCTAAAAATTCAAATATTTAGAGGAAAATTCTTAATGACCAATTACCTGTTATCTTAAAAAAGTGATAGGAATATTCGGAGAAAATGCACGACATTTTATATAACTAAACAACTGACTAACAAAACTTAATACATTAAATTATATTTGAAATATAAAAGTACCAAAAATTCAGGAAAGTAGAAGATGTTTAACATAAGAAAAATATTCCCCATTAAAATTTAAAAAATATCTTAATTTTTATCAATTTAAAGATTCAGATTGGATTAGAGTTTTATAAAAATTCCTTACGAGTGCCAAACGCTACATAAAATAACAGTTATGATTTGCTCAAGACATTATTAAATTAAATAAAACAATACACCAATTACAAGTTCTTAAAACCCAAGTTTATATAAGAGTTATTTATTTATATGTATGAAATGCAAATATAAATAATTTAACAAAATAATCACTTATAAAGTGTTAGAATGAACAAGACTCTACTGCATCTTCTCAAATTGATTATTAAAGAAATAAAAATTGTTTTCAAAAGATACTCATGGAAATTATAAGTTCATGTATTCAAAAGATACTTACTGAATAAAGTTATAACAAAATTTAAGTGAGTAACTGTTCAGTCAAATAACTAAAAAAAGATATGCATCTAAGGAGTTTTGCGTTTGACTTTGATAAACGACTCTTAAACTTTACTTTAGGCGCTTAATTTTGGGAAAATAAAGGAGAAAAATATTTTTATAAGAAAAAAGGTTGTTATGTGGTTTTTTCTAAGTGGTAAAATATTCTAAATTCTCAGAAAATTACTTATTGATATGTTTTAACAAGAGTGAATATAATAAAATGTTCATTTCCATTTAACCTTTTTATATTGCATTTCATTTTAAAAGCATTATTCGAATGTATATTTTGATTAGTTTTAATAATATTATTTAATCACAAATTTTGTAAAATTTAAAGAAATACTCTTTTAATTATGTTAAGTTATATGAGATTAAATAAAATGGGATTAAGTAGAAAGCTTTTTGAGGAAAAAAAAATTATATCTTTGAAGTAAATACCTTTTGTTCAAGTTATCTATATTAGTTCAGAAATTCTTATACTAAATTCTATTAGACACGTTAAAAATCTAACCCAGTTATTTTAATGGTTTTCAGCTTTTAATTACTTAAATGTATTTATTTTTATATAATTTTCAATATATATTCATTATAAATTAGTTTTATAAAAGCAAGAAAAGCTCACAATTATTCAGAAAAGCACTCCTTATTTCAAATCCTTGGGAAGCAACTCACTCTGAAGACTAAGAAGTAAACTTGAAATACGTGTAGGTAAAAAAAGTCCTTTTTCCTTACCTATATATTATTTCATTTTACAAGCATTTACCGTAAGCACATTTCTATGTAAAATGAACTAGATATTTACTTATTGGAAGTTACATTAAAAGCTTATCATATCATATCCTGTCCTTAAAAACGTCATAATGAAAATAATTATCGTTATAATAATGATGGAAATATTTCGTGATCGCAATGGCGGAGTATACAACCTATGTGTGTAGTAATGTATGTGTTCTGCACTATGAGCACATTCTGCGTGTTTTGCTGCTGACAATAAATGGAATTGTGGATATTTTAGTATCATTCCTCCACTTTTCTTTGCAATATCATAAGTTAATATATTAAATCCAATTTTAGACCTTTTCATTTTTCCTAGTGGAATGGTTCTACTTATTTTCTAACCGAGATGTACCAGAGCAGTTTATTTTTGTTTACATGGATATTATATCTGATTCTTATTATAAGAATCAAATTAGATTTGGTCTGCATACTATTTATTTTAGTCTTACTTTATAGAAATCTTAAAGACCAACTCTTAAATAAAATAAAATTAATCGGTTAAACTGCTAACGAGTTTCAAAATGAATGATAAAAATTAACCTCAAGAGACAAACTGTTATAACTGTCTCATGGACAAATGTGTAGAGTTATCAAATCCTTTCATATGAATTTTTCAAATAGTTTAAATGACTTATATAAGCAACAATTGCAGATTTAAAGTATAAGACAAATTGTACATACATTAAATAGAATGGGAATCAATTATCAACAGAATGAGAGAAAATGCAGCATTTAAATGTTTTTAATTAATACATTACTTTGGACATGATAAATGAAATTGATCTTTGAATAATCCACACAATAGTAGTACCTGAAATATCTATATGTGAAAGATTTGATTTGAGTGCCAAAATCACTTTTTCAATCTCGTTTCCAGAATTTCTCTACCATGCTTGAAAATCTTAGATTAAAATTACTGATGCTTTTGCCTAACAAATAAACAGTATGCTTAAGAAAATAATGATTATCCTCTATTAACAGAAAAACTTTTAAAATATCTATTATCTATTGTAAATCATTTAAAAGTAATATTAACGATTAAAGACTTTCATTCTTGTTAATCAAATAACAGTAAGATTATAAGATTATAAATATGTTTGATTATTCTGATTTCAGTTATTAAAGGCTTTGTTTTAATTGATAATCATTTAACAGACTTATTTCGCTCATACAGGCTATAGAATCAAGTGAAATATTTTTCATGACAAATAACTATATAAAAGGTAGAATTACAACACATGAAATGTTGCTCTGTTGGGTATAGTTGTAATATTATAACTATGAACTAGGACTTTAATCTATGAACTTATTTAAAAGATATTTAGTCACTTATTGCATATAAAAAAATCTACGAACTGCTCTTGGTAAAGCTGATGTGCTTTTCAAATTGTAGAAGATTTTCTAGATGTGTGATGTTTCCCATAAAAATGTGATTATTTACACAGTATAAGTAAATATCATGCATCATGAGTAACTCTCTTTACAGAGTTAATTAGAATTGCCACTTTTTTATATACATGTATGAAAATTAGAGTTTAATTTTTATTTTTAAATATTCATGTTAAAAGCAATTCATTACAATAAAAATGTTTGGAGATTTTCTATATTGAATTGAGTTTACTAGTAATGAAATGTGGTATCTTTAACGAGTACCTATAACATAATTAGACAAATAAACTTATTTGATAAATAATATTAACAGGAATTTATATAATATATAATTTTCACTACCAGAATTATTAGATAATCGTATTTCGTTATAATTAATTATGCGTAAGTTTAATTACGAATTAAACATTTTAAAATCTCTTAAAATAATTTAAATATTTTTCATGAAATACAATCATTAAATAATTTAGTTAAATCACATAAAATGAAGGATAGTTTTATTTTGCGGATTGAGAGTAAAGAAAAAAAGTATAATTAAAGTAAAAGTTGGCTGCAAATAGTGAATAAAATAGTATACATTAATGATATAATGTATATAAATATTAATATTGTTTCTATATAAACATAAAAAAAACAATTTCTTACAAACAAAATTTTTTTATTGTAAACAAGCAGAGAAAAATGTCAAAAATGTTTTTTTGTTAATAACCAAAGTAAGAGTATTAAAATTTTTATTCATATTAATTGAATAATATTATTTAATGCTGTATTTCAAGTACACAGAATTTTGCATGTACTAGAGAAATTTAAATTGAAAGCCTTGGCACAATTAGAGATTATAAAAACTGAAATAGTATTTACTGTGTATATATTTTTAATATATTTAAGCTTTTCTCTTACAAAAATTAAATTATATAATATAAGCTCCTATTAAGAGAACAAAAGTTGATAAATTGTAAATCTACTTTAATATAAGCAACGCATATGCATATTGAAATTTTCATTGCAAAAAGTATTTGAAAATAATTCGTGTGAAATTTACCAATTTAAATTTAAAGCTGAATCAAAATATTTAAATGCAACAATTATGGGCCATTCTTTATTTATCAAATAAAGTGAAATTCATCTCACTTTCTTAAACAAAAAAATCATACATAGTATTGATATTTCATCATTACAAAAATACCAGAGCTTATATTATACAATTTTAGAGAAAATCTAAATAAAATTAAATAATATTTGAGAGAATATGTTACTCATGAAACATGAATATGTGATAAGAGGTGAAATAAATTTTGCATTTCCTTTAATTCTTTTTAAATTTGATATAAATTAAACACTTTATACATTTAGACTTTTTAAATTGTAAAATGTATAGTTTTTAATGAAAAAGGCTGCATTCATAAAACGTAAAATTCAATAGTTTTGGAATTTAAGCAAGATCTAACGTCGTAGGAAACAATTTTAATTATACAATATATGCGTATAAAAACTCTTATTTTTCACAAACCAAGGTGCATTTATATTAATGAAGTAAGTAACACAAATAAGGTTTCTGATTTTTTTATTTCCATACAAATTAACTATAATAGAAATTTGTTTATTGTGCAATTTTTTTTTATCTTATAGAAACAGTTTATTTAAGCAAATGCAAAAAATATAAAGAGAATTTTAAAATTACTCGATAAGTTGCAGAAAAATGTTTTTAAATTGAATTAAGCTCAAATTCAGCAACAAATACAGGAAATGAATTCAAAAAATATTTTTAACTTAATGTGAATACGATTATCTTCTTAAAAGTAATATCAGGCTTAAATTATTAAACGTAATATAAAGAATAAATGTTGTAATAAAATCATCAGAAAAAGTTATCAGGCAGTTTATATAGTTAAAATTATGATACTCTTTTCTGCACAGTTGATAAAAAAATTTATACTTTGATGTAAGTATTCAACCATAAAAACAATTTTTCAGTAAGAATATGAATTTTAATTTGAGGTGTGAAAACGCAATTATGACTAACTTCAAGCAGGAAAAATTAAGTAATTTATACGCGTAGGTTAATTATCATACACAGACGATCATTCAATAGAAGTCTACTTATCTAATAATGTGAATATTTCAGTAATTAGTCAAATAAGTAATTACTTTAGAGAACAAATTTACTTTTTTCGCTGTTCTCAAATCTGTTTTTTATATGTTTAAATGAAATATTGCGTTTACTAAAAATTATTCTTTATAATAATTAGGGGAATTTAGGGTAAAGGAAAATAGGAAAAAAATCGATACGTTCACTGATTATCATTTCATTATGATACATTTTTAATTTGTTAATAATATGAATATTTTAAATATTTATTGATTGAGCAAAAGTAGATTGTATACGAC